>JAHLSL010013749.1:7833294-7843847 GCA_025920805.1 Petroica traversi
AGCGCCCCCGGAGGGGACGGAGCGAGGGGAGGGCGCTGGGGGCCTCTCCCCCCGGAAGAGCAAAGCCATCGGCGGCTGCTGTGAGACAGAAATACATGGTGCTGAGGAAATACGGGCTGAGAGGCAGGAGAAAATTCAAAGGAGTAAGCAGACGCTTCAGCTTCAGCGCCGCAGCTTTGCAGAAGTTCGTGCGTTCTTTGCACGACGAGCACAAGACAAAAAGGGATATTCCCAACACCAAAGAACACTGTAGGATTCAGAGAAGCTCTTTTCCGGGCCCTCCTACGTCTTCGACAGTGGCAGGAGGCAGCTTTATCATGAGCCTCTACAAAACAGAGCTCGCTACCCTGCCCCCATGGCACTGTCGTCCAAGGGGAATAGTTGGCCAGGCTTGCCAGGCTTTGAAGTTTTTTGTTTAAATAGCAGTGTGAGGACTGTTCACATGCATTACTTTTGGTTCAGGGAAAGGATGATAAAATAGAAATCGTATATCTGCTTTATCTTTAAAAATTCACCAGTGGTCAATGTCTGATGAAGCAGCAAAACTGCACAGCTTTTGTGGCAGCAGGGTTGTGAAGCCATCCCAGTACCTCCTCACTGGGTTAGCTCTCACCACATTTGGCATTTCACACGTGTAACACTTGGAGCGGAGGCTTCCCCACCATGCACATGTGCTGCCACCAGACCACCACAGCTTTACTGATGACAGATTTCTAGTAACTGCAGAGTTATTTCCAGGGGATGGATTGCATTGCCAGCCTTCACAGCCCAAGAGTCTGCCCTGGGGTGAGCAGAGAGCTAGGAGTGGTGAGGGAACTGAACACAGATGGGGGTAAAACACCCCACAGGCACAGGGACAGAAAGGTGCAGCTCATCCTGCCCCCTCAGTTGGTGTCTCTGCTCACTGGGGTGAGACTGCCAGCCCTCCAGGAGCAGCTTGTAGCCAGAGCTCAGTCTATTTAAAGCCTCTGCTCTTGCTGCAGACTCCAAGCAGCGTGTGCCAATCCCCTTGGCTTGGCAACATTATTTTTGGCTGCAGCTTCCTCCCACATTGTAGGAAATACAATAAAATTAAAACAAACATAAAAAAAAAGGAAAAAAAGAGGGAAAAAAAGAAACAAAAAGAAGATGCTGAGTGAGTGCTTCTGGCAGGGGAAGGAAAGGAACCCCTGAGTGTCATGTCTGCCCTGTCATGCTGTCCTGTAGTTTCCTCCCCTCCAGCTGTGACACCTCTGCCTGCCCACTGTGGGGTGGTAGGTGGGATGAGAGGAGGCAGCACAGCAGAGTAGCCCCACCCTGGCTGCCATGGGGCAGTTGCTTGCCCTGACTCCCCTGGGCTAAAAGAGTGGGCAGCACTGTAGTCCAAGCCATAGGGGCAGTAGCCTGCAGGCAGCTGCCCAGGATGGCATTGGGATCACCCTGCTCTGAACTGCAATTTAGGTAGGATGGATCCTACTGGCTGGATTAAGGATAGTGCTGGGTCCTGTTGGTGTTGTCTGGGTCTAATCTTCATCCTGCCTTCAAGGAGAGGTGTTGGGATAAGCTGCAGCTTTGCTGGTGCTGGAGAAGCCCTATTTCTAATATTTTCCATTCCACTATCACAGCTCAGTCTTAAAAAGAGAGTAGCAATGAAAAAAGACATTTAAACAAATCCTATTCCTGAACTGAGGCCATGAGAGTTATAGGCACAATGCATTCCAGAAACAAAGAAGCCCATGTTTTCTCAGAGAACTTTATCTGTCAAAATTTCACAGAAAACAAGAGAGGATGTGGTTCAGTGAGGGAAAGTAAAACATAAAGGAAAAAAAAACAAAACAACCTCCTCCCACTGGTGCAGAAGAAAACAGCAAATAACATTAAATTGGGAAAGCACTGCTTGATTTTTTTTCTCTAATATACCTCTATACAGAGAGTAGGAACATATGCAGTTATGCAAAATACATTATATGTTGAAGAATTGATAGTATTTCACTTACTGCTGTAAGTTAATTTCGCCTTTTTGGAGAGGCTCATGTACTACTTTCCTTTACATACTGTGAAGTCCAGTAGACTTTTCTTCATGCCCTTTACACACCTTTTTGCTGCTTCAGCTCCTCCTACTTCCAGACCTATTTTCCTTTCTTCAGCTGAGCAAGAAGCAGAAGAAAGACAGGGAGGGGTTATGATAAAAATGGTGGTGTTGAGGGCTAGAAGGGTAATGGAAGAGGTAAAACTTGCTTTGATTTGGTTTTGCCTTATCAATCAGTACCACTCTTGTGACAAGACTTGTTCTTCCTCATCCTAGTCAAATCGAGGTGCTCATGGCCTAGGACTGACCTCCTGCTGCTGGCTGTCACACCTTCTTCTGACTTCCCTCCATTCAAGAGCTCCATGGCGTCCTGCTTTTCCACTTGATTGCAGTAGTACATATTGTGCTGAAAAATATATTACTTCGTTAATCAGTTAAGCCAATTAACAAAAAGATTAATAGTCTTACCTTATTAACGTGAACGCATGCACCTCAGTATTCAGAGTATTCACAGAACTACTGGGTACGATTAAGCTATAGAGAAGTTCCATTATAGCCTTGTTCCCCATATGTTCAAAGTGCTCTGAAAATGTCACCTTTGGAACTCAAATTTCCTGTGTCTATTAAAAAATATTAGCATGCCAGGAAGTCTTCCTCTGAACACAAAACCAAATCTTTCAGAAAGTCACTGTATGTTTAAAGCACGAAGCAGGATTTATATTTTAGCTTAAACACTTCCAAGTAATTTTTTTTTTCACTCTGAACTTGCATGTACTTGAGAGACAGGATTGCTTGTCCAGGTGTTGGTTACAGGCAGGATATGGGTTTCATTTAAAAACTGGCTCTGACAGGCTCACTATAGTGAGTGGCTCCTGGCGAAGTTCAAAACTGCAATGCCACACTTCAGTAGCTCTTCAAGGCTGTGCTGCTGTTCCCTGGACCTATATTGTTCCACTCCTCTTCCTTATTGTGGCTTACTTCTATGCAACAGAAATTACCTGTGGTCACTTGTGGCTTATGTACATGTAATCTCCTGTCATGTAGCTCGTTCCATTCTTGCATGCTTGTCTCACCTTGGACATGCTGCTGAGGTTAACTGGATCTTGACAACACCAGGCTCATCAAGGGGTTTGGTTACACCCTGAAGTTTACAGTTTCATTTTGGTAGCTACATGGACAATCAACACTGTTAGTGGGACATGTACAGGGCTGAAGACAAGAAAGTTTTGTATGATTTCAGGATGTGCCATTATAAATCCAGTGCAGCAAAATACAGCAACAACAAACTTTGCTGTGCACCTGCACAGCTGTGACTACAGTGAACATGAATAGCCCACCTGACTGCCTAAAATACCTGATTTTGAATGAAGTATTTTATTTTTTGAAAAAAACTATGAGTTTTCATTTAGCCGCTCTGCCTTCTTGTTTCTCCAGACAGCACTCTGTCATTCACACCACAATAGTACAAAGTTACACTCCTGAGACACTGTCTCCAAGTCCAGATTATAGATCGTCAGTTGATTGTATGTTGTAAGAATCTCCACCCAAGGCTGTGGAATTTGGCTTCCTTGAGGATGTCCATTCATAACCTCACATCCTAGGAGAGAAGGAGAGAATAAATTTGACAGTCTGGGCTAATCTTCAACTTAGTCTTGCGTAAATACCTGTTTAATAGTCCCCCTCTCCTATCCAGGAAGTCAGTTCTTGCCTTTAGCATTTAAAGATTAATATATCAATGTTCAGTAGGCTTCTTGACCAGAACAAACTCTCCATAGCACACCAGCCCTGTCTCTGTCATGGTATGCTCTTCACTAAGTGACTCGTGGTGTCAGGTGTATATTTTTACACATGAGAAACTTAACTTTTCTTCTAACCAGTAACATCTCCTTACAAACATTCTGGAATGACCACCTAGTCCATTTTTCCTGACTTCTCTTTCCAATGAGTTAAAAAAATCACCTTAAATCCCCCCCTTAATGCAGTCATGTACAGGGAACCCGGTTGCTAGCAGATGACATATGGGCCAAAATGCAGGGATAAGGGATAAGGTCTGTGGTCTTGCCAGGCCACAGAATATTAAGGAGATAGTCTTATTTTCTTTGAATTGAGGACAAGAGATATTCTCATAATTTTTTCTGAAGAAACCTTTCTCCACTTAAGACAGAGTCAATAAGCAAAGCAGAATCAACAGAGTATAACGAGAAAGCTTGTATGGGCATGAAGTACACATCACCTCTGGACATGGAAGAACACTTCAGTCAGTGAAGTGAGGAAATAAAAAAAAAAGAGAAAAGGAAAAAAAAACTGAGGCGAAGGAAGAGAGTAAGAAGAACCCACAGCAGTGACTTGTCCCATGGTTTCCAAGGCAAGGGCTCCCACTCCTGGAATACAATCAGCCCAAATATTTCACTGGTACCCTCTCCTGCACTCAGCTAGTGTTGTCACCAGAGAGTACAAGATTTTCAGTTTTTCCAGAACTGGAAGTAGGTACTGCTCACCATTCACTCTGTTCCCACAGAATGCATTGGTGTGTGGTCAAAAAGAAATATCCTCCAGAAATCATTCTCAACCACCAGTGTGACTACTGCCAGCACTTACTGGCAGTGCAAATCTGCATCTTTAAAAATCATTATTATAAGCAGCTGGAATGCCTGTGATGATTCTAAAAGTGCTTATATAACAGATTATCTGTAATATTTTTATTTTAATTAGAGAATCTTCACTATTTCCCGGTTTGTGAATGTGCAGGAGGGAAGAAGGAATTAGGAAGACTGACATATTCAGGTGCCTGATAATCAAAAAACCCATGGAAAATGGGTTTTTTGATTCCATCGGTGTTGGAGAAGAAAGCCTTGTCTCATTTTGGTTCCATAGTATGAAATTTTCTCTTGCATATTACAAAACACTGAAGAGAGTGCTTTCATTTAGCTCTTTTCTGGTTACCAGGCCCTGCCTCACTGATGAATAGCTAGCCTTGAAAACTGCTGGAGAGCCCTGGAGGTCCTCTTTATAAGAGATATTGTGCAGGACACTGTAGAAGGCGGGAGTAGAAATGGCACTGGCCATGCTCTTACTCAGAAATTATTCAGTAAGAATGACTGCCTTTTCTTTATCCTGCTGAGTTCACACTTTACCACTCTCTGCCAGCTGAGAATGGGTACATGAAGAGGGCAAGAGGTGTTTCTTAAAATGACACACATATCATCAATATCCATATTCTCGTGAGGGAGTAAGACCCCTGCAATTCTGACTGGTGAATGTCATCTCTGGGACAGCAGCATTCTGCTCATCTTTCTGCTCTATGGGTGACAGAAATCTGTGTAGCCTTTCAGGCTGAGATGGTTAGTGCCATATATCCCCAGTATTAACCCTGTCTGCAGAGCAGTTTGTGAAGTCCTTTCTTTTAAACCCCAGCTATTATCTTAAGCACTTCAGCTAGAGGAATAAAATCATCAATTATGTAAAAATCTTCTCTACCCAGGTTCTTCAGCTGCTTTGATGACACCAAAATGATACAGATTTGTGGAAGATGAAAAGGCGTCAAAATCATTCAGCTTGGGCAAAAACATCTGCCCTGCTGGGTGGTCCTGGAGTTTGGGGCAGGAAAAGTTTATGGACAGCCCTCATGCATATGTCTTTTTCTTGAAGAAGAGTTGAACAACCCAAGACTATATGCTGAGAGAACAGATTTCTTTTTGCACAAGTTGTCATGCTGGTGTGCTTACAGGACAGCCCACAATGACTGTGGTGTGCACTAAGTATCAGTGTCTGCCAGACTGTCACATGAGGATCCATCAAGCAGAAATAAGTTCTCCTTCCACTATCCTGGAGATCCCAGTGTAAAGTCAGATGTTTGCAAGAAAATAACCTTTACTGCCTTCCTTAATCTTTCCTGCTATGATTACAATAAAGATCCTTTTGGGAGTGGTTGATCCATGTTAAGTCAGATGTAAGAAAAAAAGGACAGAAATTAAAGTCAGTAGCTGGGTTAGCAGACTAAAAGAATTTTTGCACAGACGTTCTTCCTCTGACTCTTTTGAATCATGCTCCCAAGCTGGCAAGTGCTAAAATCCTTGGAAGACATGCTCAGAAGTCACAGAATTGTATAATGGTTTAGATTGGAAGGGACCTTAAAGAACATCTCATTCCAATCCCCCTGCCATGGGGAACTTTCCACTTGGCCAGGATACTCAGAGCCCCATCCAGCCTACTCCAGGTATGGGGAGTCCACAAGCTCTCTGGGCAACTTACGCCAGTGCTTCATTATAGTGAAGAATTTCTTCCCAATACGTAACCTAAGTGTACTCTCCTTCAGCTTAAGGCCGTTCAGCCCTGTCTTATCAGTATATGCCCTTGAGAAAAGTCCTTCTTCAGCTTCCCTGCGGCCTTGTTTAGGTACTGGAAGATACTGTTAGGTCTCCCTGAAGCCTTCTCTTCACCAGGCTGAAGAGCAACAACTTTCAGCCTGTCTTCACAGCACAGATGCTCCAGTCCAGTGACCAGTTTAGTGACTTTGTCTTTGTTATGTTGAACTCAGAGTTGAATGCAGCACTCAGGGTGGGGTCTGATGTGACCAGCAGAGTGGCAGAATCACCTCCCTTGACCTGCTGGCCATGCTGCTTTGGATGCAGCTGAGAATGTGGTTGGCTCTCTGGACTGCATGCGCACATTGCTGGGTCAGGTCGACCTTGTTGTCCATGAACACCCCCAAGTCTTTCTCCCCAGGGCTGCTTTCAATCCATCCTCCGCCCAGCCTCTATCTATATTTGGGATTGCTCCAACTCCAGATGTGGGACCTTGTACTTGGCCTTGCTGAGCTTCACTATGTGTGCACATACCACCTCGCAAGCTTGTCAAGGTCCCTCTGGATGGCAACCCTGCCTTTCAGCTTGCTGAAAGGCAAGAAACAAACTTTTCAGCAAACTTGCTGAGGGAACCTGGTACCAAACCTATTGTAGGGCCAAATTCAACCACCTGTGCAACTGCAGCATAGAGTCTGTACAGGAGTATGTAACAGACAACTTACAAATGTACCTGTATTTGGTCATCTCAATTAAGCATGCTTATGCCAAGGGCAAGAAATACTGCGTCGAGTCAGTTTTGGTGCTATGGGACACATCTCAGAAATAGCAGGGTATTTGAGGTTTAATCAAAAGAAACCCTCTAACTGGGTAAGGAAGGAGACTAGGATCTGGTAGATTGTATTGCAAAAAATAGGAAGTCAAAATAAGTATCCTTTAAGGGCCTGCCCTGGCTCCATTTCACAATGTTTTGCAATTTTTAAACTTTAAAAAAAAAGAAAAATAAAAGAAACAAACCCAAACAAAACAAATCTGCAACAAAAATATAGCTGCTACAAAGTTAGTTAATATGCTGCTGGTCTGTTCACATAGCTGGCTGAAAATGCTGCAAGGCAAAAGTAACAACAAAGATGTGCACCCCTTCTCTTCCTGTTCACCTTAATGAGGTGTGAACTCAAAGGGCGCTGTATGCCATTTAAACATTACCATTAAGCCTCAGCTTTTCTTTTTTTTTTACCTATTAAAAACAATGATGTTACAGTTCCTTAGCAATCATGTGGATTGAGAGAAACAAGGGTGCGGAGGAAGAAATTACACTTTGCTCTCTTATTAAGGAGAGCTGAAGAGCTGAAGGCTCATGTATGGAACATACACAACATTTTATACCTTTCAGTGTTTCACTTATCTCCTAATCTTTTAATTCGTTTCGGTGATGATATGATGATATAGTTGAGTGGGGATGTTGTGATAGTGTTTCTGCCATATTTTAATAGAAGAAGAGGTTTAAACAAATAAAAGTACCCAGTATGAGACTATTAACAGCATAGGAAGAGATGTTGTGCATCAGGATTCTGCAGTTGCTTTCCTGGACAAGGAAAGGGAGACTTGCTGCTGACTAAAACTGTATATGCCATATTTTTCATCCAAAATGAAAAATCTGGTCTACTGTAACAACTTTTCTGCTACTTACAGAAGTCACAGAATTTTAGAAATAATTTGATGAAATCTGCTTGAATTCTCTCCTATCTAGCAGCAGCGGGTGGGAACTCCAGGCTTTGCTTGGCAGCGGAGGGAATTACTGACACCAGCCTCTGCAGGCCTTCTGACCAGTGCTCCCCATCTCTTTGCCCAGTGCATTTCACCCTGGACTGCAGCGTGCTTGCCTGGGGGAAGCAGCAGAAGGAATCATTTCACCAGTGCCAAAGTGAGAGTTATAATTCTCCTAGTTGCTAGGAGACTGTGCAGGAGGCTCAGTGGGGCTGGGGTCCTGTAAAGAGCAGCATGGCAAAAGTATGAACTTCCAGAAGTAATGAGCAAGTGTTGTGCACATGTGCAAACTGTGGAGTTTTCATGGTGCTCTGCTCAGACAAACCTGAAAAGGCTGTTTCAGGAATAGGAAGCAGCAACCTTTTACTACAGTCGCCTTTCTGTGAAACGTGGGAAGCTCCTACTTGAAAGCTGGTGGGGCAAAAGCATTTTTTTACATGTGCAAAATGCTGTTTTCATCCAAAGCTACATGGTTTTCTCCACTTTCCTGTTATGAATAAGAAAGGCTGTACCCTTCATGCACACAGTCAAACTGTACTGAGGTCCTGCCTACTGCACTGTTGCTTAACCTGATCTTTGTTTGCTTGGTCTGTCCCATGACTGGACTTCTGCACAGACTGGACTGTTGAACTATTGATATACCAGCTCCCCTTTCACTTACTTAACTTTCCTGTCCTGTCAGTTAGTAAGCAAACCTTGAAAACACAGATATTCTAATGAGGCAAATTTACATCAGCATCTTCAAAAACAACACATTGAAACATTTGATATTTCTCACAAATTCTTGTATGAAGGTTTCAAATAATTATTTGTTATTTGTTTTAGTGGAAATTTTGCAAGTGAGTCTATCTTCCTTCAGATTGCTGTCTACTCATACACAGATGAGTAGCTAACTTGGTAGCAATTATCCATGGAAGAAAACTATTTACAGTCTTTTCCTGTTTTATCCATTCTGAATGTTAAAAACTATCAAGTAGACAGATATTATTACCTCAAAAAACAAAAAAAAATCCAGAATAACAGAACTTAAGGTCAGCCTGTTACAAAATACATGAGCCCTCGATTATATTTATGGAGAAAAAAGCCATAATGAACATTTTAATGCTACCAAACTCAGAAATCAAAAGCAATGGAAATGATATATAACACAATTTTTGAACTTAAAAATATGTTCACAAAAGTTGCTTATGACAAAGGTTTAAACTAAACAGATGAAATTTGTGCAATACAATTTTTCTTTCTAAAGGACTGAAGTACTTATTTCCTTCCTGATGCCATTATTTCTAACATTTGATATAATATAAATCAATTTAGCAATTGTTTGCTAAATCACATGCAAAGTTGGGCTTAATAAATACATAGACTCAACAAAAACAACCAACCAATCAACAAAACAGAGAAAGCTGCAGAGAGTAATAGGATTGTCTACCGGAAATTGAATGTTTGCCAACAATCACAACAGCAACACCAAAATCAAACCTACGGAGCAAAAAAAACACCCCAAAACCTAAATGAAATATTGCTAAAATTCTTGCAAAACAATGTTAAGCATTGATGACCACCACAAATTTTAATTGTGTGCAATTTTCAAAAGCAAAACTTTCATTCTAGAAAAAAGGGGAAAAAAATTAAAATTTAAAACCCATCACATGCAGATTCTTTCTGGCATGGAGAAAGGTCTTCTCTCCGCTTGGCTGACTGGTTGGTGTAAAGTTTTCAAAGTCTGCCACACATGGCATGAACAATCATTTCCCCTGATCACTGAACAGACAAATTAATAATTCTTTTTTTCTACGTTTGACTTATTTGTAAAAGGATCAGAAAAGGCAGACTCTGAAAAGTAAAGCAAAACTCCACAGTGATTGGTCTTAAGTCTGAAAGCTTATATTTTTTTTTCCTGTTTCATGGCTATTTCTGCTTAATTTTAAGAGTAGACTTCATTTTAGACACTTCAGCTGTTTTTCTCGAATCAAACAAAAGAAAATTAACTTTCTGAGAGGCCCCCATACTCCCAGCAATGGTCTCCAAGTAATTACAAAGATTCTTTACAGTTTGTACTTGCCAAACTTTAACAGGAAGGAGTGTATTTGTTATCTGATTGATTAAAACTCTTCACACACTTTTACTTCATGCAGTTTTATTTATTTCATTGTAAGTACTTTAATTGTGTAGGAAGTTTTAGATGTGAAATCCTTCCTCTGCCTTACTGAGGTTGCCTTATTCCCTTCGGGTTTGGACTGGAGAACAATTCCTCTGGAGCGGAGTCAATCCTACACGGAGAGAGGTGGCATCTGAAACCACGGAATTACACAACCAGCGCGCAAAAACCTTTCAGGGGAAAAAAAGGAAAAAAAAAAAAAGTGCGAAGAAGCATACCGGCCAAGCGTGGCCTGAGAGGGCTAAACTTAAATACTGTTGGTCCCTCAGTGTGCAGAGGCCCGCGGCGGCCCCGCTGCGTGCGGCAGCCGCCAGGAGGA
>JAHLSL010013749.1:7848847-8013847 GCA_025920805.1 Petroica traversi
AAACGCGGATTTTGGAACCCGAGGGGTTTCGGGAGCATGTCTGGGAAGTTCCTGGCTGCCCCCGGAGCGTCCTCGCCCCGGCGTACGGTATCGGCGGGCGAGCGCCGGGGCACAGGCGCGGTTTCGGACGGTAGACCCGGTCTGCAAAGCCCGGGGATAGTTTTCGGCTTTCGTGAAAGTCTGTCTTAGGAGGATGTGATGTAAACTGATTAAGCGATAACTGCTTGCTTCCACATTGGTGCAACAAATAGCTAAAGAAGCAGAAAATGTGCGAAAGTAAGGTCTGCTGCAAGGCTGCTGCAGAGAGGCCAGCCATGCACTTACAGTTGCACCGTGAATAAATAAATATGATTTAAGTTATTCCGCAGTTACAAACCATTGTAATTCAAAAGGACTAAAGTATTCATAAATTGTGATTGAAGATGGAAACAATGATAAAGCTTATTCAGTGATTGGACACAGTCCTGCAGTTTTTTGGCTGACACATTTTTTATTGTTTATATTTTGTTTGGCATCTAAGTGTGATTGCCTTAGATATGGATATTTTCAGTAAGTAAACGTGAGCTGCAGTGGAAGAAAGCTGGAAAAAAGTGTTATTGAGATATTTCTTCTTCAAAAGAGAAACGTAGGAAGCATTTTGTGTAACAGATAAGCACATGCTTGCAGGTACACACATAGAAATAATTACTTAGCATGGAATCTGTGGTTGGAAAAATTAATTCTGTGTAGGCTGTCCAGCGTGTGAAATTACTGACAGGCAATAATACCTCTGCATCAGAATGTAAACCTGAGAGTACCACTTAAGAAAGCAGTTTTTGCATTTGAGATACAGATTTTCACAACCACCTCTTTTATAGTGGTAATTCATTATCTCTTTTCCTGTTGTAATGACTTTTTGTTTTCATTATATTTGCTTTTTGGACTCTTTGATATATTTCCTTATTCTTTACAGATTCATGTTAAAATACTGCAGTCAGGTGTACACAAAAATGATACTTTGTACTTTTACTGCCATTAATACAAGAAAGCAGTTCCTGGATTTTGTGCATTGATACCTTCCCCATAATATTTTACAATCACACTCTACCATGTGCCATACAGAGACGGTTCCCATTTGGTGATACATACATGGAACATAGTTGCATCAAATTGATTTTAGTTTGGAATATTTTTCAACCTGCTTTCAATGAGAAGCGCTTTATAAATAAGTTTTTCTCTACATAAATTACAAATTAAAATTACACCAGAAATGAGAACTTATACCTTGCATTCTTTATTTGTTTAAGGCAAAAGATTGATTCATCTCACTTTGAGTAGCAACTGCGTTAAAGTATTACTGCCAACATTTTTCTTTCTATTGTGTTCTCTGTCTCTAGAATTCTTGCAATGCATGTTGACTGGGGTAGTACATGTTCAGAAGAAAATATTTTGGTAAAAGTAAACACAGAACACCTGTTTGGACGGAGCTACTTTTGAAAGTGGTAGTTCAGTTGTGCCGAGACAGCACTGAAGCACGTTTTAAAAACAAGTCTAAAATCCAAAGTACAGCTTTAAGACAAATCTTGGCAATTTGAGTGTTACCCGCCACAGTTGCAGTGAAAGTTTGGTGGGTGAAAATAACTCCAAGGAAGAAGAAAACTTACTAAATGCAATTTAGTTTTGGGGGCTCCCTCCCTCTCTTTCCCATATACCTCGTTCTCTATGTTTTGGAATGAGTGGAAACTGCATTTATCATTCTTGCTGAGGCATGAATAGGATGCAGTTACTGCATGCCTTTTAGTGCTTGCTCTCTTGTGATATTTTTGCTGTGGTTTATTTTTATGTTACAGTATTCCAAAATCTCAGAATATGTAGTGTTTTCTTTTGTTCCTATATGTTGTTTCACTAGGCATGAAAAAATCCATGTGGGGAAATTGAGTAAATGAAGATTTCTGTATAAAATTTCCATACTTCTGCCCAGTGTATTTATTGTACAGTCCTCAGTTTGAACTTTCATGGGCTGATACAAAGTTTAAAAGTGGAAGATAGAAGAAGAGCACTGCATATCCTCTTTATCTTTTCCATAAAGGCCTATCTATCGTCGTTAGATGATTACTATTTTTTTCCTTTATTTACGAGCTATATTGATGCTGTATAGTAAGTTCCATTTCAATTTAAATTGCCAGTGCACAATGGTTCACCTGAGCTATTTGATATGACATTTGAAAATCTTAGGTTTATAAATCACTTCATTGCAAGAGCAACAGTGACACGAGTGAGTGCTACATAAAAAAAAAATTCACTATTGTCTGTAGGAATATTAAGGAGGAAAAATAAAATTCAAAGGATACCTTTTAAGGAGATTTGGTGGAGAATGTGTTTGATTAATTGCAAATGTCCATTTAGGATCATTTTTATGGGCACTTCCCCATATCAAAGTAGTATTTTCATTTGAAAATACTCCAGGTGCAGAATGAATAGCTCAAAAAATCTGATAAATTACTTTCAAGCAGGATGTTCTTAGCTATGTTTCCCTTTCACACTTTTCACCTGTATTTATATCTTTTAAGACTTAACAATACTGTGAAAGAAAAACTTGAATATAGTTTTTAAACGCTAGAGTTTTTGGTGTGCATGTTTTTGGGTTTTTTCCCCCCCTCTTTTTGGAAAGGAGTCATTCAGCTATTACAGACTGGAATTTAAACAGTGAATTTCTCTATAAAATTTTCATAGATAAAAGGTGCTATAGGTTATTATTGTTAATACTATGTGCATTACCTCAAGGCATAGTCAATCTAAAATAATTTATGATGCTCTTCTTCAAAATTAAAACTAGATGTGTAATATTCTACTAGTGTAGAGTATGTCAATGTTTATTTTATTGCCATTTTAAGTTATAAATGCCAAAGTTTGTTTAGATGTAGGGGAAGTAATTGTATTGAGGGAAAAATTAATTTCTCCCAAAGCTCTTCAGCCACCTGCCTTCACCCCACCTTTAGCCCCAGCTGTTAGAATTTTCAAAATCTGTTGTAAATCTGTGTTATTCAGCCTAAAATGAATTGTGAGGATTTAACACTGCATAGTCTTTATACCTCTATTAATTTAAAAAAAAAAAAAAAGTTGAATACTTCTATTAGGATGACTTCTGTAGGAGAAAGAATAAACTTTCTTTAGTAGTTATAATTGAAAGGGGAAAAAAAGCATGGCATGAGAAAATGTATGAAGATAGGGAAGTCTTATCATGGGCTGTGGTTGCTCAGAGCAGTACTGCCTTCCCACACAAAGAACAGATTGTGGTTTAACTCTTTCCACGGCCTAGTTTTATGTGCCAGTATAGTATCAGAATTGTTCAAATCTGTGCTGGAAACTACTAATCAGTTTAATTGTTGCCTTTTTGTAGGTCTTCGTCAAGCATCATACTGTAATGAAATTATTTATGTCCTGAAGTATTTTCCTATATTGCCTTCTGTTATTTTTTTCCTTTCTCCCGTTTTGCTTAAATTTTTTTTCCTATGAAGACAACATGATCATAGGTAAACTGCTTGTAACTTTTCTGTTGTTTTCTGTTTGATTTAAGGTTAGTCAGGGAAGAGAGGTAACTAGATCTAGTGGGATTTTCAACATTCAGGAAATTTTGAAGTTTGTTTGAAATTCAAAGATTCAAACATGCAATTCTTTGCCTGAAGCTTCTGCAATGGCAGTCTGCACTCTATAATTGAGACCATTAGTTATACTTTCATCATTTTTACCTAATGGAGTTAATCAGCCTATTGATTAAACATAATTCATTCCTTGTCTAGCAGCGTAACTAAAATAGTAGTTTCTTAATTGTATTCTTGAATATAATTGCATAAAAAAGGTTCAGTTTTAGTTTGATTGCACTGTGCCACTAACTATGATGAGCAATCTGCGTGGTATTTAAAACTAAATATCCCTGCACACAGGAAGAAAGATACCTCCCCTAAGGTCTCCCTTTCAACCCAAAATATAGTAATGTTTGATAAGCAGATTGCAGTGTTTTAAACAGAAGACTTGTTAATGGAAAATAAGTTTTTGGAGAAGGTCTATTTAGATATTAACATGGATGTGTAGGATGGCACTTTTAAGCAGACAAACGAAATTAATTTAATTGCTATAGGATGTGCTTGTAGACAACAACTAAGCATTACCTCCTTAATGCAATCCATATTGCTGCTAGTCAGAAGATAAGAACTTGCAGGTGAAGGCAGATGACAGAAAGGGATATTTTGAAACTGTAAATAAATTGCATGGATTTCACAAAAGCAGCATTGGACCAGTGGTGGACTCATAATGTCTCTTTACCACAGCATGCAGAAACACAAAGAATGCAAAGTTTGTGCCAAGTTGCCATTTTTCATTGTACACCTCAGATTGATTTTTAAGGGGTTTAGAATAATTGCCAAACTCATGTGATCAGTTAACAAATTAACTGACTCTGTGGGGCTTCAAAATCCACAGTGGAACTGCTGGAAGGACATAAATGTAATTTTTATTCTCACCTTCATAAATGCTTAATTTTTCAGAGTTTGTGGGTGGTGGGAGGGAATTGAGAAGAGCTGAAAGTGCGGAAGCTTCTGTTCAGGTTTCGTATATGACATGTTGTGCCTTATGCCTGCTTTTCCTTACTGTGTACTGGTTTCTCTAGTTACCACCACTGGAATGGTGCTGTTTCAGTGCTGGAATGTTGGACGTTTGATAAGAAAATGGATCAAGTTTAATGGCGCATGCTCTTTGTGCCACCAGCAGTCTCTTGCTGAGAGCATGCTCCAAAAGCGGGAACTGTGTGGCATTGCACTGAGCATGTATATGCTTTGTGTTTCTGTGCCACAGAGAAGAGAAATGAACTGTGGCATTTGCCTCAGCCTTCTGAACATTTCTGCTCAGATCTTTTAAAACCGTGTAGTGTCCTCTTGGTGCAATGGTACTTTTCTTGATGTTAGCTGTTCACTCAAATATTTAAATATTAGGAGCAAAACATCTTCGTAGCATCTCTTAAATTATGTTGTCTCTGCAGTGTTGTGGGATGAAGTGAGGGGAGGAGTACAAAATAAAATCTTCACATGGTTCTTTCAAAGAATGAAATATAGGAAAAATGTGATTCTCTATGCACTTTTTGTCTGCTGCCTGATAACAATAATAATTTCATAAAAGATGTTTGCAGAAATTTACGTAAATTTTAAGTGTTTATTCTCTTCATCTCGTATTTCATTTAAAGATTTTCAGAAACATTTCTTGATACTGCTTTGGTTATGAGAACTTGCTGACTTTGAGTTTTCTTGTTCTTTTCTTTTTTTTTTTCCTTCACTTCTTTCCACAGGATGAATTTCACCCGTTCATTGAGGCACTTCTTCCACATGTCCGTGCAATTGCCTATACTTGGTTCAATCTTCAGGCTCGAAAACGCAAGTACTTTAAAAAACATGAGAAACGAATGTCAAAGGATGAGGAAAGAGCAGTCAAGGATGAGCTACTTAGTGAAAAGCCTGAAATTAAACAGAAGTGGGCATCCAGGCTCCTGGCCAAGCTGCGCAAAGATATTCGCCAAGAGTTCCGGGAGGATTTTGTGCTCACAGTTACTGGGAAGAAGCACCCTTGCTGTGTTTTGTCCAATCCTGACCAGAAGGGCAAGATTAGGAGAATCGATTGCCTGCGACAGGCTGACAAAGTCTGGCGTCTGGATCTAGTCATGGTGATCCTGTTCAAAGGCATCCCCTTGGAAAGTACGGATGGAGAACGTCTCATGAAATCCCCACATTGCACAAATCCAGCACTTTGCGTCCAGCCACATCACATAACAGTATCAGTCAAGGAGCTTGATTTGTTTTTGGCATACTACGTGCAGGAGCAAGGTAGGAAGCAGATTGTCATGTTTCTATGTTAGTATGTCAAACTCTGACTCCAAGTAGCCCTGTTTCCCAAGTGGGCTGGCTTCCAGTGAAACATTGTTCTGTGGTCTATAGATGTAATGTGGCTACATATCCATTTGTAAATCAGCATGTATACATATATACTTAAACACACACATATTCCTGCAGACCTATGTGACACGCATATTTGACATATGTGCCTCTTTCAAGAGAGAGAGACACATGCCAAGGCAGTACTTTCATTCCACTGAAGTTGCCTTTTATTTTTTGTGAAAAAGTGGCAATACATAATTGTGACTTCAGAAAACATTTTCGTTTTCAATTTGTGTTTTTAAAAAAAGAGCAAAACAAAACCCCCCACCCCAGTACTGTTACGGATGCAGGTATATGCAATTGCACAATTGTATATATACCATGAATACTACAAATATTTATTATTGTCTTTGTAGTTATAAATAACCAAGAAGTAATCCTTAAACTGATGACTCTGCTGTCATGTTGAGGAGCAATTGTAGACATTCTCATGCCTATATAACAAATACTTTTTTACAGCTGTATTTCTTGTACATGCCAAATAGAATCAGAATTGCAGTATGCAATATGTAGTGTTTTGTTCATATTTTACATCAATAGCTCATCTTATCTATTTGAGCTTTAAAGCAAAGATCCAGGTCTTAATATTTTAAAAAAAATTTATAAAGAGTATATTTTCATAATCACACTCATATACTTTTATTTGGCAGGTAATTGAAATGGAAAATTGCAAGAGCTCTATATAAAAGCTTCTTAAACTTATGGAATGCAAATAAAAACAGGGCTTCTGATAATTGTGTATCAGGGGAAAACCTATTAGTCATATTTCATATATTGCATATTTAGTAACAATACCCATAGGCAGGTTCCCTAAAATTGTAAATGGCTGTAAGTAAATAAGGGTGTTTTTTTTGTTGTTGTTGTTGTGTTTCTTTTGGTTTTTTTATTTATAATTTTTCTCCTATAGTAAGTCTTCTGAAATACTTTTTCTCTTTTGGGGTAATTTTGGTTTTTTCTGGTAATGCTACCATCTTCTAAATGTCTTTGTAATTCTGGCTGATCAGCCATAATAATGCATT
Source organism: Petroica traversi (assembly GCA_025920805.1). Lineage (NCBI taxonomy): Eukaryota > Metazoa > Chordata > Aves > Passeriformes > Petroicidae > Petroica > Petroica traversi. The sequence goes on from JAHLSL010013749.1 coordinate 7,855,827, forward strand.
TCTCTTTTAGCCATAGATCTCAACTAGGGAAAGTTTGACCATCTGCAGATGGTGGGCCATTTCACAACTTGGCCTGGTAGTAGGTAGAAATGGCCTGCAGAAGGGCAGATGGCAGGCTGTTATCTGATGCTCGATAAATAACTATGGGATTTAACTGGAAAACAAATTGAATTGATTTTGTTAGTAACAAAAAAGTAAAATTGCACGCCTTCATTTGGTGCATACTCATTCTTTAAGAGAAGAGATACACAATGCAATATTTCTGTTTTAACAGAATTCTCTTTTAACATCTACTCATGCAAATGAAGAACTGTTTTTGAATATATATATATGTCACGTTCTTTTTTGTTGATTATTTGTCATGAAAAAAATAGTTTCCCCCCCCAGTATTGTTTTTTGTTTTTTTGTGTCTCCACAACAGTAGACACATTTAGGTGTTTTACAGCGACTTTAAATAGCTATAGAGTCTAGCAAATCTGATCCCAAATAATAAAAGAAAAAATATTTCTTTGATAACATTAAACAAAATAGCCTAATTACAAATAATTTGTACCTCTAAGCTCCTTCTGTGGAAAAAAATTCAAGTTCTATTTTGAACGCATATAGCGTAAGTCATGGCTTACTGATTAATTCTATGGATTTACCTGTCTCTAAAAGTCAAAACTACAAAGGGAGGCAAAACAGTTTAAGTAGCTCTTGAGCCAAAGAAACTGGGGTCAGAGTACGCTTAACACACTGTTGACTTATAAGTTGTTGAAAGCCAGTAACTTCAAGTGGGAGAAGGAATTGCAGGGCATAGCTGATTTTGTTGATTTAAATCTATTGAGAATATAACTTTATTTAAAATACTTTTGTCTAATTGGAAAATAATAAGTTAAGCATGCTGTAATATTATAACTTTCAAAGTTACACAATGCTACTTGGAGAATATACTGAAAATGAAGTGGCTAATTTCTGTATACCGAATCACTTTTAGAAGACCCTTTTGTTTATTGCTAACTGCATGTATTTTGTATTTGTCTTTTTGCTTTCCTGTAAATCTTCCATTACCATCTGCTGATTCTCTTCTTGAAGAAGTCATATTAAGTTTTGTATATACTTTTTTCCCATTTTATCAAACTTTGGTTCTATATACTCATTGAAAGCAGGTTAATTGTGGTATTTTGTAGTGTAGTTGATTAAGAGTGCCAAGCTTTGTGAAAGATACACATGAAGTCAACAAAAATGCTGCATTATATATATGGCGTTTTGCTTTTTATTTATCTTTCAGAACATATAAACAAGTCTAATAGCATCATGTAAAAACTAAGTGGAAACATAGAAACAATTAAATCCCTGAATGAAATATGAAGAAGGAATTAGCACGTAAAATGAATAAAGGGGCCAAGTAGTTTGCTTTTTTTGTTGCTTTAAAAGAGAAGATTAGGGAAAAAAAAGAGGAGGAAGGATAGTTCGAGTGCCAATGATGGTTGCCAGTGGCACCAGGATTGGCATCAGACCTTCTTTGTTTAGCCTAGGATGTCTGTGATTTGTTGGTTGGCATCCGCATTGCAGTGCAGAGTAATGTTACAATATATTGACAATTTCCAGATCTAGAAGTGTCAATAATCTTTTCAGTTCTTAACAAAAAGGGCTTCTACTTCCATGTCTGCCTTGAAAGAAGAAATAAGGACTGATCTATGGAGTTCTGTCATTGATGAACTTCCTCAGATGCCACTTTTCGCTCATCTCAAAATTCAGCATCTTTTTTCCCCTCTATTCACTTTCTGCTCTCTTAAAAAAAATTAAAAAAGGAAAAAAAGAAAAGAGGATTGACATAGGTCGCAATGCCACTCCTTTGATTGAAATGGAGGAAGAAAATGTGAAGTACACACTGTGATCAATGTTTAACATCAAATAATACTTAATCATAACACACTTCTATGGGGCTCTGCTTGTTGTGCGTATCAGGGGCGTGTGTGTGTCCCACACAAATCTTTTATACAGCCCAAACTTGAAAACGGTATGAACATCATTTCTATTGATAGAATTGTCCCTTTTAAAATATTTTTTCCTGTCAGCATCAGAGAATGCCTATCATTTGGTATGAAATGCATTTCAGTCCATAAAATCATTTGATGGCATTTGATTCAGCGCAGCGCTTATTCTGTGTTCCCGTTGCTACAAGAACCGCCATTTTGTTTGTCGAGTGCCAGGAGAGGGGGAAAAAAAGGCAGACAATGTGCTTGATGCCAATAATGGTTGCCAGTGGCACCGAGGTTGGCATCAGACCCTCTTTGTCTAGTTGCTGAATGCCTTTGATTCGTTGGTTGGCATCCGCATTGCAGTGGGCACATTGGAAAGTTTTTGACAATCAGTGAATGAAAGCTGCAGTACTTTTTTGCTGCAACAGAACCAAGAAAATATAAATCCTTCCTTCAGATAGATGTTTTACTTACTCTTACAGTGACTAATGAAGAAAAGCTAAAAATTGTCTTTTTTTTTTCTAAACCGTGAAATATCTAAAGCAATGTGCCTTGTCTGCAGAATTCCTAATTCCCTCATCATTTCTGCTACTTTTTTTTTTTTTGCAGCATAAATAAAACACAAACTTGATGTTAAGTAATTCAGCCCATATTGAATGAAACTTAGCACACCTTGCGATATGCTTTGACAGTTTAAAGAACTGAAGCAGTGGTACATGTAAATGTTAACGTTTAAAAGTTTTTTTAGTGCATGTGCTTCTCAGAGTACATTTCTCTGATCAGTCATGTTACTGTTTACCCTCTCCTTTGTCCTTATGTAAGGGTGATATAATTGGGGGAGCCCACGTTCCTAGATGTTAATAAACTCTGGAGTCAAAAGAGGAGAGGATCTTTTAAACTATCTAAGGAATGGGGTAAAAAATAGATGCAGATGTCCTTAGTCCCATTGTGTTCAAGCACTCTTCATTTTTTAACTTCTTACACCATCAAGATGCTACCACAGCTCTGGCTATGTGACTTTGCTACTAGGAAATTGGCAGAAAGAATAAATAATTTCTGTTGGAAATTTCCTAGATAGTTAACATTAATATTGCTTTCCGGTTAACTGCTATTATCTTGTTAATTAATAAGAAGGATTAGCAGCTCTACCCAAAGGGCTGCACAGAAGGAAACCTGGCCTATGTGAGTCCCTGAGTTGCTAGACTGTGTCCTGTCTCCTGAGGATTGGAGGGGGGGTGCTGGGCCTGATAAAAAAAGAAAAAAAGCAAGAGAAAGATGAGACAAGAGTGAGGGCACTGGCCATCCAGGGGAAGAATTTTGTGTGCAGAGCGCTCATGCTGAGCTGGCCCTGTGCTGGGGAGATTGGCGGTGCCCTGCCCTGCTCTAGGTGGCATGCCCCACTGGGGGGGAATGGGAAGGGGCTCGGGCATGTCCTGGTGTTGTGCCCACACTCCTAAAAAGCGTGCTTGCAGATAACCTCTGCCGGGGTGCAGGGTGCTGCCGCTGCACTGGGCCAAAACTCCTCTTGCCCTTAGCTTAATGCCAGCAAACTGGCAATTCCTAGCCAAGAGGGGATATCGCTTTCCCAGTTCAGACAGTCCTGGCAACATGTGTGTCTTGTCTTACTTGAAGAACGTGTGCTCTTCCAGAAGGAATTGTAATTCTTTTTTTAACGTGATATGTCTGAGTGGCAGGAGTGGGTGGGTTTATCAATGGCTAGATCTTTTTTAAAGCCTTTTGAATTTTATGAATTTATGTATAGGGAGCTCAAATTTTGAAGAGGCTTGTGTAGTAGTTTTCATTCTGTAAATAGAGAAAATTTATTGTGTAGTTGTTCTGTTCATATTTTAAAATGATAATAAAATTATTTTGGTTAGTTTGTTGTGACTACATGAAAATTCCTCTTAAAATCACACTCAAAATAACGTTTTAAACAGTTAAGTCATATTATGGTCATATACCTAAACATCGCACCACCCAGATAGATTTTGGATGAGGGTTTGCATTATGTGAATTGATGTTCCCACATACAATTAATAAAAAAGCAATGGCCTGAGAAGAATCAACCATTTGCTGATTGTTTCTACTTCTTTTAACCTTAATGATTTGCCTCCTTCTGAATATTTTACCTGGGGACACACAGTAGAACATTTTGCCTGTTTTCCAGAAGGATATGTCTAAGTGCTAGGTGATTTGTTGGAGTTTACGCTGCAAATTATGAGTTACAGCAGGAAGAGCAGGAAATAGAGCTTATTACTGCCTGTACCTACAGGTTTCTATATGCTCTAGGACTTTGTTTCTTGCACAGTGAAATGGCATGTGATCCCCTGCTCTAAATTAACGTTTTGAATCTGAAAGCCAGTACAGAACCAGAAGTTCTGCATTTTACCTGCTCTAGTACGAGAAGAGTTTTCAATAGTTAAAAAATCTCACTGGGAATAATAAGCCTTTTTAAAATTAAATTGCTATGGACAATTCCAGTCTGTTGAGGCATGCAGAAAATTCAATTTTAAAAACAATTTTTTTGGGTTAACTGAAAAAGACACTGTATTATTTTCTAGTTTCCTAACGTAAAATTTTAGATAACTGTTTTGTTGACTGTCTCTAATGTACTGAACATTACAGGCAATAAAGATATTTGCCATTAGGAAGTGGGGGTTAATTTAGTGCATATATGGATGTAATAATATTTTTCAATTGATTATTTTAGTTTGTTTATTAAGATGCAGGATACCAAAATATTTTGAATAGCCACTTGGCAATTTACATTTTTTCGGAACATTTATGTGTGAACTGACATTCAGATAGTAGATTTGAAGAATTAAGAAATGTTTATTTTATTATTTTTTTTTAATTTAAAAAGGTTTTCTTCAGAGCAGGACTGTGGGTCATATGACAGATTCATGAAAGAGGAAAAGGAATTTTCCATATTTAATATTACTCTTGTTAACAGGAATTAAATTTCTGTGCATTTTGGGAAGAAGCATTTACTTCCTTCTGATTTCTCTTACGTGATACACTAAGAGGAGTAATTTTCAGAGGGATAAATAACATCAATGTATTTCAGACAAAAGGACCTTAAGTTTGAACAAATTCTGTTCAACTACTTGAAAATGTAGAGTTCAGTGTTATTTTATGAATGACATTTAGTTCAACAGCAATAAGTTATAAAATAAAGCAAAACAGAAAAGTTCTTGCTTCATGGTACGTTCGGATACAAATAGTAATGTGAAAAAAAAGGATTCTTCTAAACTGTATATTAGACCACTAATTCATAAAGAAAATACCTCAATTTAAAGCAGAGTTTTATGTCTTAAACGTCTTAAATTTTCATGCATATTGAGTTCACTGTAATTGTGAAAACTTCATTAAAATAATTAAATGCTAAATGCCAATGCAGGTTGGATTTTAAAGTTAATTGCATGAGGTTGCAGTCAAGTCCTCTTTAGCTTTTCTTTTTTTCTCCTGCTTTTTCTCCTTCTCCTCTTCCCTGCTGCTAGTGCAGTAATGTAGCCATTTCAAGGACAGGTGGCCCTCTGAAATGGTGGTCCACGATGTAATTCAAGAGGTTTCCTGAAGTGTTACTTCAACAGCAAGGTGAAATGTTTCTTTGATGTAATTGCTTGGATTAGGATTATCTTAAGATCAAGTTAAATAGCTATCTTAACTGAATAGGGTTGCTCCTTTCATTGTGGAGTGAAGAAGGCTCCTTATGAGGAGCTATTTCCCAGATACTAAGTGAATGTGAAAAGGGAAGAAAGTGTCTGTTACTGCTCAGTTTGTTTGACATCTGTCAAACAAGATGTCATTCATTACAGGGAGGTTTCATGGTTTTACTCTGTATCTCTTTTTAATTTTTGTGATTTTAAACTCTGGTGGAATTTTTTACAAGCTTTTGCTAAAACCCTGGCTCAGGGCAGTGAAACCTGGATTAGAAGAGGTTTGAAAGTCTCAGAAGGTGGTAAAGGGGAAGTAAATCTTAGATTATTAACTTTGTTTTAGAGAAAGCAGAGTTCATTTTGGTGTGTCTATTGTACTGTCTGGTAGCAGTAAGTTGTGAGTGAACCTGGAAGCATTCTTCTAGCAGAGTTGTTTATATTTTCCCTCACCGTGCTTTTAACTGACAAAAAGATTGCTTGTGCTTTCTTTGAGGTTTTTCTGAAGTACGTTGTGCTTTTAAAATTTTAAATAAATATATTTTTAACTGTTTTTTGGGAACATCAACACTGGAATGTGACTTTTGTTCTAGTATGTCCATCCCCTCTCCCTCTTCCCTGCCCCCAAGAGCGTGGTGAGAGGTAGACACTTCAGACTTGGTGTTTGGGGGGAATATTGAGGAAGGACCGATAGTCTAAAGTGTGTTTATCAATAACAGCATTTCGAATGCTTTTAGATAGCCTGAAGACCTGGGCTTTTGCCTTCATGCCCACGTATTACATTCCAATTTATCCTAGATCCCTCGTCAAGTCAGAAGGTAACTTAAAATTATAGGAACCTTAGAATAATTTTAACCTTAATTTGCTCCTAACTGCCTGTGGTGTTTGGATTTTTTAGGCTGCTTATATATTTGTTTGTTTTGCTCCAAGAAATAGAATTTAAGTAAGGAGAAGTTACTGTGATGTGGCATGGTGTGAAAGCTTAGCTGAATCCCCTTCAATCATTGTGTTCTTTTCTCTCAATGAAAACTTGCACTTTTTTACTTAAGTAACTCTCATCTCCAGAGTTTTCTGTGGTCTTCCTTAAAGTCGCCTTCACTAAAGGCATCTCTGTGGCTTTAAATGGGCTTTTCATTGTTTCCCCACTGAAAAAATACATATAGAAATTGATCAAAAGAGTTCCCATTTTCTTCCTTAGAAAGTGAACAGGAAAGCCAAATGCAAAAATGAACAGGTAGTGAACTCTGAGAAACTTGGTATGGCTGTCGAGAAATTAGGAAAGAAATTCTCTGATTGTTTGTTGGAGGCAAATGCTGTGCACAGGTAAGTGTATTCTATATTTGGAATTATTTAACAATTGATAAGTTTAAGTATCTATGTTTTGAACATATTACCAATGTATTTGACTCCTGATCTCCAAACTATATTAACCTGAGTTACTGTACATCTTTTCATAAAGGAGCAATTTAAACAACTGAAAGATAGTTATCTATTTATCTTAAACTTAGCATTGTATTTTAATTTCCAGTCTATTATCTTGCCATATCCTTCATAAGCTGTGTTCAGAGATGTCATAAGATTTACATATTTTTCTTTAAAATGGAAACAAAACAATGTGCATGCTTTAGAATTCTCTATGCCGTTAGAGATTAAATTAAATTAAAATATTCACAGAGCATATATTTTTTGTTTGGGGACTGCATTTGACTAAAATGCCAAACATTTTCAGCCATTTTTTTTATGGAGTGGCTAACAGGGAAATGCTTAGAAGATTATTGAGGATGTGCATTGTGTCTGAGAGGTGGCAAATATACTTACTGCAGCATCAGCCTTCCAATGCCTGAGTAATGCCATTGAAAAATGATGCCAGATTTTCTGAAGGGATAACTCCACTCCAGTGTCCCTGATTTAAAAGTGTGAAAATTTCCCCTAAACAAGACAACTTATTCTGACATCTGCAGTTTCTAATGGATTACCTTAAATTCGTTATGCCGTGTTTAAAGACGTGTTTTATGAGGCTGGCCCCAGCTCCTGGCCTTAGTGTCAAGAACCCTGCTATGTGATGCAACGCATCTTGTTAGGTTTAATTGACCAAAGCTGATTTGTTAAAACAATTCATTTGTGCTGTAACTCATGCCCACGCCAAGTTGCTACCTGAATCTCTTGACCTTGGTTTGTCTAGGTCATGAAATGGCTGTGAACTGCTCGACCTCTCCATTGTTCAGTGGCCATGCCACTTCCTCCACTTCTTTGTGGTGGTTGCTGACAAGAAGACCTTGCCCCCAGATTTATACCCCAGTGCGTTTTCACTGTCTCTCTAGAGCATCTATATCCCCCTTTGGAAGTGCTCCTGATGTCACCACCTATTGTCTGCTGACAGTGAGGGGGACAAATTGATAGATTTCATAGTAAAAGGGGTAGTGAGGGAATTTCTGGGAGCTGGAGGAAAACTCCATCGTCTCTTGAGCTGTGCATTTCTGTTATGTTGGGGTGCACAGGGTCACTACTTTTTTCAAGGGCAAGGACCATCCATCTTAGTCAATCCCATTTCACTGTGAGCTTTGTTTAAGTGGGATGTGCTGGGAAGAAAGTTCCACTTTGAAAATATTTGTGATAAAAATCCAATGAATATACACACTATTTCAATTTTTAGGAAACAAGATTGATCAAAATAATTTTTTGGTGTGAAATGGAGGAGTGTTTCCTTTCGATGTCATAAGTGTGCACTGATTTCTTAAATACCAAAGCATCAGTTTCTGGAGACAGAGCTTATATTCAAGAGCAGTCATAGTTACGAAAGCAAAGGACTTTAAGCATTATGCTTGATGCAGTATCTAGACTTAGTAAAAGGGAAACAGAGCAATCTTTATATTACTTCTTAAAAAAATATGTGAAATGCATTATTTCTAGTGGAAGTTACTTGTCCTTGAGAATTATTCTTGGTGGAGGATAGTCATTGGCACCTTACCCTGAGAGACTGCCTACTGTCAGTATCTCAGATGCTAACGCCAGCTTCTTGATTTAGATTTTTTTCTTCCCTTAACTACCATGAATTGGACTGCTGGGACAGTTGATTTTATTGAAATGGATATTACATCTAATCATATGCTACATTGTAACTTTTTTTTTTGGAAGTAGCACCTTTAAAAATCAGTGATTTGATCTGTCAAAAAACTGTGGATAGGTTAAGAAAGCTTATAGGCCAGAACTTGTACTATTATAAACCAAGAAAATTTGTATTCCTGTGACCATCAGATAACTGGTATGTTCTTATTTTACATTCTTAGCCTTAGACTTTGCTCCCATGAGTGGATTTCTTCAATCAAATTGACATAGTTTAAACTCCATATTCTTTCACAGCACTGTGCACTGACTTTCACAGCATATGAGCAGGTTTGTATTTCTGCAGTACACTTGATTTCTTTGTAAACTTGCTCTTTTTTGCTTCTTGGAAAAGAAAAAGAAATCAGATGGTATGTTTACATACAGGATTCCTGTGCACTTGTATATGATGAAACCTTTTCTTTCTGTGTGAAACTCTGCAAGCTAGGTGTGATTTCTAATTGCAGTTACACAGTTCCTCTGAAGGAAGAGGGTGGGAACGCTGGTGCAAGGAACTTGAATGCTATCATTGTGATGACAGTGTAAAGTATGACTCAATGTTTAGTTGCAAGGACTTCAAAATTCCTGTCCCTGTCCCCAGCCCTTCTGTTGTCCCCCGGGTGACTGCAGGCGAGTTAATTAATATCTCTGTGTCTCTGGACCCAGGGAGAGAAAACACCACTTGCTTCAGTGTTGGCTCAGCGAGGGTTGTGATAAATACTGAGATAAGTACCGGCTAAAAATTTCCTGTATTCCACTGCAAGCAGAGCCCAAGTGCCGGTGCCCAGCCCCCAAGAGGGCTCTGTACCATAAAGAGATGTTGTACCCAGTTTTCTCATGCCCAGGCAGAAGGAACTTGCCCAAGCACGGAGGGCCGGCACACAGCATTCCTTGCCTGCAAGCCCTGCGGTGGTAGCGCTCCGTGGGAGAAGGTGTCGGAGCGAAACCGCGCAGTGGGGCTGGCCCGTGGCAGGGACAGGGGCTCAGGGGGCAGCACTCCCCGGTCACCCTGCTGCAGCCAGCAGCAGCTCCGGACAGGGCTGGCCCCTGGGAACGGCACATGGCACAAGGCAGCTCTCTGGGTTTCCCTGCCCTTTGACAGTGAAGAAAAAAATGTGTTCCAGACAGAAGGATAAAAGAGACACTCATTATAGGGCAAATGTATGGATGTTCGTCAACATTCGACCACAAAGGAGGCATCTGCAATGCCTGCAGGGGTGGTCTGTGAGCTCAGTCTACTTCCCCATCCTTCTCTCTACTCTGATCATAGGTTTTCAGTCAAGTGGGCCAGAAGCTCAGAACACACTGAAGTCCTGCTCCGAGGTCCCATGCCTCAGGATGGATTGTCAGGAATTTGGTGAGGAGTGAGATGAAACCCAAGCTAATGTAACCCAAGCTAATGTCTGGAATATGCTGGCCATCCTGTTTCATCTCCCAGACTTGGGCAAGTCTGGTTTGGGAGGCAGCTGATGGGGAGATAATTGGTTTGTAGGGGTTTAGTCCAGGATAGCTTTGCCTGAAGCCCCAAGTGATTGGAATAAAACACTCCTAAATAATTAGTAACCTGTGTTTTTTGGACCCAGTATGTCATCTGCTTTTACTCCTTAAGTCACTGCTTTCCTCATTCCTTCCTTTATGATGGTATTTCAGAGTTGGTAACAAGCTAGCAGTACCAACACCTACAAAATTATTGTGTCTGCTTCTCAGCGTGGGAAGTGGGAGTAATTTACAAAAATGAAGTGTGTCCATGCATTTTTCCAGCTGATACTGAAACAGTGTGGTTTACAGCAAGACAAGGGTTAACATCAAAACTTACTGTATTGTTTAACTTCCAGTTAAAGAATAACCAGCTTCTGCAGAAAAGAGAATTGAAAAATTGATTGGACTTTTGGATTCAGATGTAGAATTTAAAGGATATCAGGTTGAGATTTTACCATGTATACATTCATAGATGAGTTTACAGCCTGCAGTTCAGTTATTTGTAGAGGCTTATGTTGTAGAAGTCACAGACTTAGTTGGTTTTATTAAACCCAAGGGAATTTGTTTTAAAGCTATGTGTAATTAATTTAACTGTCTTAATTGCTGCCTTTTTTTAGTTAAGAAAACATATAAAATTGTTATGTAGAGCATAAGAATTTATTTTTTTTTTTTCACTTTACAGTGAGGAGTTCTGGTATATTTTAAAACAGATATGGATCTTGCTTTGTCATACACAAATGCTGTGTATGTGGTCCTTCTTGGCCCTTCAGGTATCTTTTCACTATATTGTGAATATAACTTGAATATTCTAGGACAAGAATTATAGTTGTCCTGTAGTGATTTCTGTTCTATTTACAACCTCCAAATAAAGGAAAAGCTGCTTATAGTAAAATGAGGATCACTGGTCTTTCAGTAATTAAATAGACTTGTTATACTGCATTAATCCTTTTTGGAACATTTGGAATGGCTTCTTAGCACTCACAAACACAGCATTAGGGCCAGCAATTAATCTGTTGTTTGTCCTTCAATATTTGTGTGATGTAAAGAATGCACATTCAAAGATTCAAGTCCAGGACAAGGACCATCATAGAGTCAAATACTTATATTGATCATTCAGTAGTGTGAACCAAGTTCTAGAATGAAGTTGCTGTAATTGTTGGAAGGACTCACACACTGCCAATTACATCCAGTTGAAAGAACTAATAATGGTTTTCAATGCTGTCTAGTTTTGGTTGCTCTATGTACATGAGGAAAAAAATGTGAATTATTTGGAGGTAGCCAGAAACTTCCTAATTTTCTGATTAGCCTTCCTTATCAAGAACTAGAGACTCAACATTTCATCAGTTAAGAATTTGCTTGAGAAAAAAATTCAGTATCTTTGTAATAATGAGGGCAGTGTTATTTTATCAAGGACAGGCTTAGGGAGCATCTACCAAGATGACATAGCTAAACGTCATCTAGCAGAGAAGTGGTTCAGGTGACCACTTGATATTCTTTCCAATTTCAGGGTTCAGTGGTGCTAATACAGTAGTCAAATTTCCTCCTTTTCTGAGATTTGACTTCACAAACAATGAGCAAACTTTCAAATTTTTGCAATTTTTAATTTGCTTTTTTGGACATAGTCTGCTTAGTCTTTGATCAGAAGGCCACACTAGTTCACTTGGTGATGTGTTAGAGGCCTATGCTGTTCTTCTGCATTGTTCAGCTGTAATCAACTTGAAGCATGGTACAGAGCATAAGCTTCTGAGACTAGGTTAAATCAGCAGAAGAGTCTTATGTTCCTGTGGTATACAGTCTTAGAACACGTTATCCTATTGCAGTAAGATAAAAGTGTTTTAAATATAGTCCAGCCAGTTTGACCTTGTCAGAATTCAAGTCATATTATTGGTAACTTGGGCTTGCTGACGTGTTTCACAGTAGGATGAGCATTAACACAGAACTCACAATTCCATCTGGTGAGGAACCTACAGAGAGAGCTATACATAGATTTTTCTTAAATTCCATGTTACAGTAAAATGAGATTCTGTTTTCTCTGTGCTCAGGACGCTTCTCTTGGCATTGAAAGGTACCTGTGTCAGAGACCAAAAAATGCAGTTGAGACACAATAAAGTGGCAGTATTAGATCATGTGGATGTGACTGCTGAATAGTAATAGTTATGGGTTGCATTTTTGGAAAAAGTGATTAATGACAGCTTTAGCAAATGTTTTATGAAGTCTTTGGCTTTTGTGGCAAATACCCTGGAAACAGGTGTCAAAATGAACAGAACAGAATTTATTGATTAATCTACACATGGCACAAAAGTTGCAAAAAGTCTCTACAATTTTTAAATTTGATTCTGCTGAAGTTTGCCTACATGTTATAATAATACAGCAGTAACCAGAGACATCATGGTGAGGTTTGAGGAAGGTCATGTGGGTCCTGAAAGCAGCAAAATTGCATTCATATGACATCTTCATGTGCTTTCATGTGTATTGTTCCTTTGGGTTCCCTACAGGATGACGACAATCTACTATGAAGTAATCATAACAGATTAATTTGAACTTGTCTCTGTTATATGTGTGTTTTGTTTTCCAATAACAATATAACCATATAAATCTGACTGTGTCTGTCATGAGGTGTTTGATATGTAGTTTCCAGTCTGAGTGCATGGTGTTTGGTACACATCCTAGTTATTATGCATTTATTGACAAAGGTGCCTTTGTTTTTTGTTGCTAGTTTCTCTATCACTGGTAAGACATGATCTCTTTGAAAGAGACACATGGAATTCGAAGTCACATAAGTTGGAAAAGACCTCTAAAATCATAAAATCCAACCTAGCACTGCCAAGTTCACCACGAATCCCTGAGAGCTGCATCTACACCACTTTACAATGCCTCCAGGGATAGCAGCTCAACTGCTCCTCTGGGCAGCCTGCTCCAATGCTTGACACCTCTCTTGGTAATCAATTGATTTCCTAATAATCAATATAAACCTCCCCCAATGGAACTTGAGGTCATTAGCTCTTGCCTTCTCTCCTGTTACTTGAGAGAAGAGGCTGACAACCACCTGGCTACATCCTTCTTTCAGATAGTTACAGAGAGAGCACTAAAATCTCCTCTCAGCCTCCTTACTACCTCCAGGCTGAAAAATGTCAACTCTCTCAACTTCTCCTCAAGGAAGTTTTTCCTCTAGACCTTTCACAATCTCTTTTGCCCTTTCTCTGGACTTGCTTCAGCGCCTCAAAGTATTTGGTGTCGTAGCCCAAAACGGAACATGGTATTCAAGGTGAGGCCCCACCAGTGTCATGCTGACATATTTCTTGTTGCCTGAGGGGCAGACAGCTGAGTGGCAGCTTCTTTGGACATCATTGGTGATGAATAAATATGCCAGCATTTCCTATCTTCACAGAGGGTTTTCATAGAAGAGACAGCTCACACTCATCGGTTTTTTTGGATTCTGTCACTGTTTGAGTGCTGGGTGGCTCTGGGCTGTTTGGACCTCCTTGCCAATGAAAACCGCAGCAGTAACCCAACTCCTGCCACAACTTGTGCGGATGTGGGGACTGGGTGACGTGGGAGAAGAGAGAGGATATGGGGCTAGGGAGGAGTGGGTAGGGGCTGCATGAGGAGGACCCAAGAGTGTGTGTGAGTAGGGGGTGGTGGAGGATGCCATCTCTATTGCAAATAGACCAGTTTTGAAACCCCTCCACTAGACAGGTCTGTTGATTCCTGAATAGTTATCTCTCTTCTTCTGTCTCCATAGTAACCCAAACTTACTGTACACAGAATGTTTGTAGCTCTGGGTTTTGACGCTGGAAGAAGAAAATATGCATATAGAATGTTGTGTTTCATTTAGGAACAATAAGAAAAACAAAGAAAGGAAAAGAGAATCTCTGATTTATTTTCCTCCCTTTTCCCAGGTTTGTAAATGTGAGGGACATTTTTCTTGTATTTTGTAGGTTGATATGGAACTCATCTGATCTCTTTGAATCTCATTTGGCTCAGGAAGGGATTTTTTTACAGTAATTCAAAGTCCTAATGCTGAATTCATGTTGCAAAGTCTGTGTTCAGATTCATACTTATTCTGTAAAGGATGTTCTTTAAAGGCCTGTTCAGAAGCTGTTCTGGTGTATTGAGTTCCCAGGCAACAAAACTAGAACACGTATGACTGAAGTACTGCAGACTCCCGAGACTGTAAACCTAATCCTGCAAATCCCTATTTACATAAATCCCACAGATTTCAAAGGGCCTGCACATGAGAAAGCAGGTTTTACAGGATCAGGCCATTCTTCCTAGGGACCAACATCTGTTGCACCAACTGTGATAATCTCATGACTGTTAAAGAAAACTCTGAGGAAACATTTTATCTGGGCTAAAAGAAAACAGCAAAATAGTAACACTGTTATCTTTTGCTATAAAGTGGATTATTACCAAAAGCAGCTCTCATTATATGCTGTGCCACTCTTCCTGCATATTTTTATTTACTCTAGGGAAAATATGTGATTGCTGCTGTTCCACAACCTTGTTGTATAGAGTTTGTGAACCACAGTGCAGATGTTGAGATATGCTTAGAAACTGAAACAGGTGTTTGGCATATAGGTTAAAGACTGTCATTGTCTTTTGGAGTTTTGGAAAAGAGAAAGAGATATCTTCTATATAATATTAAGGTATTTTGTGTCTTGCAGTTCAAGTCTATGCTGCTTTGGCTGAATTAACTGAAGTGCTACAGTCAAAGAGTCCACTTGACGTTCACTGTGGAAGCAAGGATGGTCAATTGGTAATAATGCAAGCAACTAAAAAAGAACAGCAGAAGCAGATGGTGGTTTTGTTGGGAAGAGCAAAGTCCAGTTCCTCTGCTTTCCTTCAAGAACAGAGAACACTTGCATAGCTGTGGTAGCACTTGTGTAGCTGGAGCTTAGTAGCTTTTGTGACGTGTACACAGAGATCTGGAAAGGGACAACAGACTGCAGTGTTACCTTCGTTGCATCCCAGTTTCTGTAGGCCTGGTTTCATAACACACGGGTAACTTTGGATGCACAGTGGTGTGGTGCAGTCATTTGGTGTGTAGTCCTGCATGGTTGCTGCATTCCTTGGACTGTGCAGCTGAAAATAGGGATGAAGTATCACTCACTGTCCCTTGTAGCACAGAAGTTAAAATAGCTGTAGAAAAGAAAAGCAAAACAGCTGGGCAGCTCTGTTGGGCCATTTTGTGTTCAGGGTAAAGATCTCTCTGAAGTCCATGAGCAGAGGGAGTCTGAATCAATAGTGAAGTGCATGCATGAAGTTCTAGCACTTCATCCATGCCTTGGATTCCCTGCACTTAAAATTTAGAGCCAGTCTGCACATGACAAGGACAATGGCCTGGGATTTCCATGAGCCATGTAATGGACAATAAGTTACTGCTACTCATGTCATCAGATCAATGGGAAAAAAGGAGTAAGATTTCAAATATGCCTCCAGTGCCAGGTTGCTGTCAGCAGCTGCAGGGTTGGTGGACCAGAGGCATGTTATTCCTCTACATGGTTGCAAATTCTTGTAAAATTTCCTGCTAATTTTGAATATTTCTAATGATTTTACTTTCACTTCTGTCAAATGATTAAAATAGTGTTCAAAGTCTAACAGGCAAGGCTTAAATTCCTATATTTAACAGATATGCAATGTAAATAAAACTTCTGTGTAGTTACTTGAGAAAGCAACATGTTCAAAGGTGGTGCTTTTATTCACAAGCTGTAACTTTACAGCATCTTTTTTTCTCCCTGTCTTTTCTGATTATTATGAGTCAAAGTTCCTTAAATATGCAAAATTAATAATTAAGCATGCTTTTCTTTAGAGAAAAAATGTTTACTGTTGGTTTTTCTACTATGTCACCTGTATCTCTGCACTGTTATTATCACAATTCCTCCTTCCCTGTCATAGGCTCACATTTTCCCTCATGTTTTTAGGAAATGATTAGGAATTGTACTCTTAATGATTTTTAACGAGAGTTAAATGTACCAGTTTACTTAGAAGTAATTGCTTCTGAGAATCAAATAATATGCTTTAGGGAGTATTTTCTGAATTTCATATTGAGCTCCATGGAAGACAGACCAATACTAAATATGCAACGTAAACCTATTATGATTAAAAAAACAGAATGGAGAAGAACCTCAACTGAAATTAAAAAACGTTCACTCCCAGGTGTCCTGGTTTAGGGCAAATATTTAGGAGGAAACCTCTGGGGGGGTCTCCTCTAGGAAGAGCCGATTCCAATCGCCCCTCCCCCTACCGGTCCGGGAAGAATTTCCTTAGAGAAAAGTGGAAAAAACTATTTATTTAACACATAGAATATTTACAAGTATAGGGGAAAATTGGATAATATGAAAACAATGAAACCTCTCCTTCCTCTGAAGAGATGGTAGATTCAGAGTCCGTCTGAGTCCGGTTCAGTTCTCCAGTGGGGGGACGATTGCCGGGCCCGGCTGTAGCAGTCGGCGAGGATGGGGGGGGGGCCCCCCGGGGGTTCCCTGGTGTCCTGGGCCCACGCGATGCCAACCAGTCCCAGGAAGAGGAAAAAAAGAAAAAATTCCCAGCAAAAGAAACAAAGTCTCTCCCTGCAAAAAGCCGGGAAAAAAATCCGAGGATAAACCCTCCGCTGTGAGCTAGGGCAGCACCCCCCACAACAGAGTGAGTAAAAAAAAAAAAAAAAGAAAAAGAGATAACGCTGTCTGCTGGAATGCAGCCTCTCCGCTCTCTTGGCCTTGGTTCGTAGTATCCTGCAGACAAACGGCGAGTGTTTTTTTTCCTCCACCTTCACTTTCACTGTCTTCCTTGGACCAACTTAAAGCTGCAGAACTTAATGTCCAGCATAAACAAGGGGACGATTGGGGATACAAACAGGTCATATGGCTAACCCAGGACACCAGGGAACAGGTCTCGAGACTGAGAGCAAAACAATTTACATATTTGTTTTTGTATATACTAATGTGAATGATTTTGGAAAAAAAAGACATGCAAAATCTCTAGAAAGTTTATTTATATTAAGAAAATATCCAGTCAGCACTTGCACTAATTTTCTGTATTGAGATATTGTCATCTTCATTTGCTAGTGGTAATTAGTTCCATCAGCAGTATATTTTCTCTTTTTTTGTTTTTGGAATTATGCAGAATTCGTATTTTCAAAATTGCAAGTGTAATTTCAAGTTTGTTGAAATGTAATTATGCACACTATTTCATTTGCCTCCCCTGTCTCAACTCTCAAGAAATGTAAGTTCTTTAGTGTGTGAATTTGTCTTTTATTTGTGTTAGGTTAAGTCCAAATAATGTAACAAGCATTTGTGGCCCTTTTAAATTTTACTGGACTTTGTTCTGGTTTGAGATTTTTTCTGATAATTTAAATCAATCCTTGCCAGAATTTGGAAACACATTACAGAAGATTGTTACTGCATGGAAAGAAAGAACTGATTCTGAACAAGAAGGAAACTAATCAGATAGGTTTGAAGAATAGTTCATTGTTTATTTTGAGAAGACTACTTCTAACAAGTGATTCCTTGTCTCATTCTCCATAGTTTTCTATATTGCTCTCTTGTATCTCAGGAGAAGCAGAATTCTTCTTCATCAGAACCAATGAACCTTGTTAAGTCATTAAGATAACAGGATATCCTGTCATTCTGCTATGCTATGGGACTCTTGCTGAAGGTGAACACCTTTGGAATGCAAAAACAGTTTTGCATTATTTCCCTTTTGAAATTCTGTCCATCTCTTGGCTACCTAAGTGAAATGCCAACCGTTTGTATAAACTTGCTACTTTTTCTTGCTACTCCTAGAAATGCTTTATGCCCACTTGCAGCTGAGTATATGAGTGGAGAAGGAATGCAGGTATTCGAGATCCACATCCTTCTGAGCCTCAGTTCAGCCCTGTTGAGGCTGTGGTGCACAGTAGTATTTGAAACGCTTAGTGTGGAATCTCTAATGCCAAAGCAGTACTCAGCACAGTACAGCTGCATTCCAACCTGCAGGCTGTGATTCTTAGCACTTTCTTATTGCTAGATAAAACAAATCATTAAACTGATGGGGTTTGTTAATTTCTGACACTCTTCATTGTGATACTGTATTCTGAAATTAAATTCTCTGAATAAGAAAATACTTTTTCACAAGCATAAAGAGATAAGTATGTTCTACATCATGTTCTTTACAACAGCTATTGTGTTTGCATATCTTATCTCTGACAATAAAATCTAAAGTCAGTGGAGAAATCGTGATCAAATGCTTACAAATGCTTAGATTTTAAAATTTCCCCCCCTAAGAGAGTTGTTGAAATGCCTGTCAGTAGAGGAAACTCTGGACAACAGCAAAAATTTTATTTTAGAGAAACAGACTTCAGTTAATTATAGTGAAAACTTATTTTCTAATCTTTATAGCTGTTACGAAATCTCAACACACCAAACCAAATAGGACATGTAGATAAACACAGTTATGCTTTAAACTTTGCTAAGAAAGAATGAAATAGCTTTTGATTAAATTTCACAAGTTCAAAAGAAAATAAACAAACTAAAACATATGCATAAACTTAAAGGAAGTGTTCATCTTACTGGATTCTTACTGGATTGTTCTGGGAGTGCTTGGTACTCTTTGAGAGTTCAGTAGCTGATGCTTCTTGTGATGCTGTCATTGCTGTTGGTACCAATAGGGTAATTTATAAGTCTTCAACCCTAAGAAAGTTTAGGACCATGGCATGTACTGCTATGACTTCTCTTAGGATCAAACGTACATTTAAATTCTATTAATAAATTCATAATATTTTAAAAATATCAGTGTCTCTTCCTCCATTTTTTGAATTTCAAAACTCTTCAGACACAGCTAAATTTTTTGGTTTTGACTGTCAGCATGCATAAATGCACAGGCTTTAGGAGTTGTTTCACTCTGTGGTGCACAGATTATCCATCTAAGTAATCTACTCCCTGTCCAGAGAATCATACTGAACGGTGTGTTAAATAGCCTTTTAAATTAAATGTTTAATGTCAAAAATTCATGGTAGTTTGAAAGAAACAAGGAAGATTATTAATATAGTCTTCATTGATAAAAAGTGTTTGAGTAGCATGGGCTGTTCCTTTGTAGACAGGTCTTTCTGTTTCACTTCTGTAGAAGTGAAAAGAAGTTGCACAGTGCAATAGCATATTTCTGTCAGAACACTTAAAAGGTTCATCTTGGAAATCACAAAATTGTGACTCCGGCATAACATTCATCCAGATAGCAAAGTCAAAATAATAAGTGTCTTATGGACTTTATGAGTTGAAGAAATTGTTTTCCTACACAAAGTAAATATTTGAAAGTGTGTGGCAGGTAGTGTTCTCACACATTTGTTGAAAAGTGAGAAATCTGAAACATCTAAGCAAGTCCAGATTTTTGAGAGGCCTCTGCTTTAAAATATGAATGTATTTGTTCATGTGAATGGAACAGATCTTTGTCCAGCAGCAAATTAATAGGTGCCATAAGTGACATTGATGTGATTTCTGCCACAGTCTTTATTATTGATGCCATTGTCTTTCCTTTGGGCGTTTTTCAGATTTTTTTATCTTTACCTGTATTGTCAAAGCATGGTGATTTGTAGTGTGAATGTTCAGTAATAGCAGTTTATCTCTCCACGGTTTATGGAGAGAGTTAGAAGCCAACAACTAAAATGACTTCCATGTTCATAGATTAGCAGTAAACCAGGAAAGTGAAGTTAAGGTATGCCATTGATGAAGTACATCCAGAAAGAATTACAGGGTGAAATCATTGCTATACATTCTTTTGGTTTAATGATGACTGTTACTTAAATTTGGTTTTGGAGAGTTTACCACTTCTGTTGTGTTTTTGTGACCACATAAAGAGAGTTTAAGTTACCTGTATTCGCAAGAAGTGAATGTCTTTTTCTTGTACTTATTTGCTACTTCTTCCTTTTGACTCAGCAAAACTGTAAATTCTAGATAATGACTTTCTACAGTAAACTGGCACTATGCTGTGTGAAGCCCTAAGCAGCTTTTAAAAACCCTTAGTGATGGAAATACATAATCAAGGTTAGAACACATACATCAGAGTTCAACTGTGAAGTGTTATAGCCACTATATTCTTTACTGGCTTGCTCACATTTGTTAAACATATTTAAATTTGGCAGCTGCCTCTAAGGTTGAAATAAGTATAATTGAGACTAATATGCAACAGGTATTCTCTAATAATGGAAGTTTTAGCATCTAAGGATACAACTCATTTGCACAGATGTATTTACATGTATAATTATTTTTTGATATTTGGCAGTTAAATTTGAATATTCTGTATGTAGAATATAGCTTATTTGTTGTGGTTCATTTTTTTTCTTCCTGCCATAATCATGCATGTATTTAAATACTATTTTCTTACTGAGGCAAATTTGAGTTCAACACAAGAAATATTTAATTCCCTGAACATCACCAGCATCACCATATGAAAAGATGCAAATCTTTCATCATCTATATGATGAAAAATGTTTAGCCAAATACAGAACACAGGAGATAGATCTAAGTGACCTGAAGCTACTGAAGGGTCTAACTGAATGAGACAAGTAGTAAGAGGTCTGATGTTAATATAAAGTTTCTTCATTTAGTGCACTGAGCAACTTTGCTTAGGCCAAACAAAAAATAGATGCCTAATTGAAAACGAAATTCTAATCTCCAGTGTCTGTTCCCTGTGCCCATTCAAATGGTTCTTGGCTGTTGAAAATTAGGGCTGGTTTCCTTCCCACATTCCCACAAGGAGTATGTTTCTCCTTGGTTCCCTGAGACTCCACTAAACTTCCTCTT
Organism: Petroica traversi; assembly: GCA_025920805.1. NCBI lineage: Eukaryota > Metazoa > Chordata > Aves > Passeriformes > Petroicidae > Petroica > Petroica traversi. The sequence goes on from JAHLSL010013749.1 coordinate 7,876,800, forward strand.
GTCTTGTGTGGTGCCATCACATTGGCACTTTCAGAAGGGAGAGTGCAATTTTATTGTTAACACAACCTAACTTTTACACAGACCTCACGTTTAGCTTTGTGCTAAAGTGGTTTAGCCAGTAGTTAAGAAAATTGAAGAAAGATTAGAACATTCTTATATGGCCTTTTATGAGCAGACCTAAAACATTCTCCACACCGTTGAGCCCGCCAGGCACATTGCAGCAACTACATGGCACTCAGTTCTGGCCAGCTGGCTCGTGGCACAGTCAAGGCTTGCATTCCATTGCCTGCAAATATACTCCCATACTTGTAATAGCAATGTGAACAGGGGAGTGGTAACACTGACCTCACAAACAGCTCCCTTCCAGCTCAAGTGACAGGGATGAGGGAGGCCGTGTATACAGGGAGGGGGATGGTGGGGCCAGTCGCTTTTCAGATGTAGCTACTGTCTTCTAGAGGTCCCCTTTGAAGTACCCAGCTGACTCTTAGCAATGTAGCCCACCCTGGTAATATGACCTAGTGCAGCAGCAGCAGATCCAGTTAGCTGAATTCCCTCTTTGGAAGGCCTGGTTCCCGATTTGCAGTTTGCATGGAGGGATAGGCTTGCTGTAGGCTTTGTTCTCTCTGTTTCCTAGTCGAAGAGCTTCCTCATTTGCTTCAATCTCTAGTCCCCCTGGTTTTTTTTAGGGTTTGTAGAAAAGCAGAATAAGTTCACATTAGTTTCAGAGCACTATTTTTACTAAGTTATGAATGCTTTGGATTTAAAAGGTCCTTGCTTCTGCTGGCAATGACTACATTACTTTTTTGTTTTGTTTCAAAACAGTCCTTGAAGACTTAGACTTGGAGACCCAGAGGAGAAATTACTAGGATTTAACCTTCAGTTTCCTTCTGTTCCTACCTCCGTGCTCTCCACTTAGCTTTCATTTGATGGATGATTGCCTAAAAAATGCTTATTACCATAATAAAATAAGAACAGTCTGAAATAGTTGAATTCCCCAGGAAATAACAGTGATTTTTCTAGATTAATATTTGTCCTAGGATTTAATATGGTCATTCTTTTTTAGGGACTGAAAGGAGATGCACAGATTTAACATGTGTACCTTGTTAGCAATGTTTTGACAAAGAGCAGCAGCTGTATAAACTAATCTTCCTGTAGCTTTCACACATGGGACTCAATTAACAATGAGCCACTTTCAGTATTTAATCCTTTCTATCATTTAAAAAAAGGTTTCCTGGTTTCTGTACATTTTTCCATGTCTAACTCTTACCTATAAACTGAGGCAAGTGAATGGACTGACCTTGCTTGACGTTTTATATGTGATTTATGGAAGACAATGGCACTTGTGTTTATATTCCTGGTAAACTCAGATTAAAGTGAAGATTAAAGTCTGTTATTTGCAGAACGTTGTAATGATTGCAGGATCTAGAAGAAAGCTTTGTTTGAAATTCCGGTGTTTCAAGCTCTGAAGTATAGAGAATCAAGAAGTATTGCCCCAGGTATGTCATTCAACCTCATTGTGGTAAGAGCTCTGGAGGAAGAAGGAAGGAAGAGCTCTGTGGTTATTAAGCCTGTGAACCTATGGTATGTATTGTAAGAAAGTCTGTGTTTACCTATGGCACGGTCAGGTCACAAGACTGGATAATTGGGCCTTTAACTAATTTTCAGGTGGATCTGTGGCCAGAAAATGAAGTATTACGTATTTCCACAGTGATACTTCTGGAAATTTTGTTTTAGAATAACAGCAAATTTATGCAAACTCCATTTTAATTGTGCATGACATTTCAGCCTTTAATTTGAAATTCCTTCACTAGAGTGATCTAAAGAGGACATTCTGGAATTACAGGGGCTTCTTGTCTTTTGCAAGTGAGCAGGAAGATAGCAAAAAGATATAAAGGCAGAGCCCAAACATTATGTCATTAATTTTTTTCTTTCACCTAGTAAAACTTCAATAAAGCTTGAATTGCTGAATTCAGAGTAGGCTATTGTCACTACTTGCCAAATAGTACATGCTTGTGCATCTGTCTAATCCATATATGAAAGCCACAAACAGAAGCACATAATTTGGCACAGTACCAGAAGCATGCCTCGGCACACTTCTGGAGATTCTTCCAAATGACTTACTGATTCAAAAATTTTGTAATATTTGCCTGTGTGCATGTGCTGAGTGTCTGGAGGAGTTTGGCATGGACTCTGCCAGAAAGCTAAGTGTTATGTTTGAATTTGGGATATGATGATTATGTATCCCTACTCATTTATCAGGAGACCTAGATGGGTTTTTTTGGTTGTTTGTCTGTATCTGTGTGTGGTGTGTGTGTGTGTGTGTGTGTGTGTGAGTGAGTGAGAAATGTTGGAATTTTCACTGACAGAAAAATTCACAGAGGCAATGTACATAAAATGGTCAGGTATTGAAGAGTATTTCTTAGTCAGATTTGCTTTTTCCCCCCCTGGTTACTCTGTTTTCTGCTATTTCTTCCTTCTCTTTCTGTCGAATTTTTTAAAATAGGGTATGACCACTGCTTAGAGACATCAAAACTAGAGTAGAAACTCTTTCCATAAAATAAATTCTTCAATCAGGAAATCAGTCTTTTTCTTCCTTTACTAACCATTGTTCCTTATGTTAATCCCTTTAGACTCTTCTTAGGCCCATCTTTTATTTCACAGTAAAGTGTTTCAAATATTCAGATAAATTTAAGGTTACAGCTCCATGAAACAGCTGAGATGGCTTTATAGACAACTTCTGCAAAAAAGACACTATTTCATCTCCATACAGCGTCCCACAGAAACTTCTGTGTCCTTCTTTTGCACTGAAACTGCTGGTTGTTTTTCTCATCTCTTTGCTGATTTCATGCTGGCAGGAAGTGTTTAGGTGATCAAAGAATGAACTTAGTCTGAAAACTCATTGGTTTAAAATACTGTATTTACAAAAAGCAAATGTAATGATTTGATGCTTTGAAATAAAATGCAATGAAACACAGTACAAGACTAAGCCATCATTTAATTTTTTTAAGGGATGTGAGTTTTCCCCTTAGCTTTAAAACAGTAATCTCATTTCTCTCATGCTTCTTTGCCAGTCTAAGTAATGTATTCTGTTGGAACTATTCCACTGTAAATTACTGTTTTAGCTGCAGGTATTAAGAAGTGAAAAAAGATGCTTCAGAAGAGGAAAAAATACTTTAATTCCAAGGCTAGTCTTTCAAAGTGGTATTGTATAGTACCAGAATAGTTGTCCTGGTAAATCTGCTGTTTTGGACAAATGTTCTATGAACAAACTATTTTGTTTTGATTGCACACGGTAGGTGTAAAAAAGTGAGGTAGATGCATGTGTACTGTGGTTCATACTTATGTTCATCTTTCATCAGAACAATGACCGAGATTGTATAAAAACAGAAAGAAAGTTGAATTTTCTTAGGCTTTAAAACTTTAGATGTGGAAATATTGTCACCTCAGACTTGTAAATGTAAATTTTTTTTCCTTTTTTTTTTTTTGTTTCCCTTGATGAGTAGAGAGTATGCTGAAAGGTAAGAGTAGTGAAAGACAATTTATGTCATAATTGAAATTCTGGCTTTTAGTCTGGACATTACTTCTAGGAGAGACAGGCAAGCACAGCATATTCCGTCACAACAAGAAAAAGACAAAGCCTGTTTTGTCTTTTTTACTGTGGTAGGTTGACCTTGGCTGGCTGCCAGATGCCCACCCAGCTGCTGTCTCACTCTGCCTGCTCAGCAGAATAGGGGAGAAAATGAGGACAGAAAGCTGGTGGGTTGAGATAAAGGCAGGGAGGTCACTTACAGATTACCCTCATTGGTAAACATACTCAATTTGGGGAAAATTGAATTTATTGTCAACTAAAATAGAACTAGATTGTGAGAAACACAGAAAAAATGAAGCCACCTTCGTCATGTCTTTTTACAGCTCAGCTTTAGACCTTCACTCCTGATTCTTCTACCACCCTGTGTCCAGGGCCCTAGTAGTGCTGGAGGATAGGTGACTAGGTTCTGGTCAGTTCAGAACAGCTCCTCCCTGCATCTCCTTCCTCCTTTTCCTGTGTTTCAGCATGCATCTTCTCCATGTACTATAGTCCTTTAGGAAATATTAACCTGCTCCAATGTGGAGTCCTCTACCAGATGAACATGAGGAGAAACTTTACTGTGTGGGTGATCAGGTTTTCCAAAAAGGTTGTGGAGACTACTTCATGCAGAGATACCCAAAAACTGACTGGACACAGGCCTTAGGTACATACTTTAGGCGACCCTGCTTGAGCAAGAAGGTGAGACTACTTTACCTCCAGTGGTCCCTTCCAAACTTACTGATTCTGTGATTCTGCCGCATTCCACTCCACAGGCTTTTAGGAAATATCTACCCCACCATGGTCCTGGACCACCTCCTCCATACTCTTCTTCTGTGAATTCAGCATTTGTAGGGCTGTTTATCACACTCTTTTTTTTCCCCTCAGTCCTCATCATTTATCCCTTTCTTAGATTTTCCTAGAGGCACCTCCCTCTTGGCTGAGGGTCCCGGCTCTGCCCTGTGGTGGCTCCGTTGGAGCCTGCTGGGGCCAGGGCAAACTCTGTTTCTTCCACAGAGGCCACCTCTGTAAGCCCCCAGTGCAGTCACCTGGGTACTTACACCCAGTACACTCAGCATTAAAGGATATTTCCTCTTGGAAGAAGACTCCATTCATTGCATATGCCATGGGGCATCAAACCCTTCCTTAATAGGTAATGAAGAAGGAAGTGAGACTCCTACTCTTCCTTCATACTTACTTCAAACTTACAGCATTAAGTTAAGCATGTATGAGATATGCAAAGCACCTGAGATGTATTCTGTATTTTGTTTTTCAAAGACTTGGTATGGAACAAAAAGACTCCAACAATTGTACTCATTGTTTTGAAGGCAGTTTTCAAACACGTCTCTTAAGAAGGATGAGACCTGTTAGCAGTTGTTTCAGCTGAGGTTTTGGGTGAACTTAAATCAGGAGGAAAATTTGAGTTAGTGTAGGTACACAGTATTTTGGCTTCTATAAAGGAAACTGTGGTTTGGTAGTACAGGACTATTTTATTTACAAATTATTAATTTTTAAACTTTTGACAAAAATCTTTATATTTGTCTACTTTCTTGCTGTGGTTGGAGGTTCCAACCTAAATGTCACTATTCTTCTCTTCCACTCTTTCGCCTCTTCCAAACAATAGAGAAATTTTAGGACAGTAGTGTGGTATATTAAGTATTCTTCATATGGGTTGAGGGTTTTCTCTCTGTATGTTTAGCCATTTTAAAGTAAGCTAAATAAGCACAGCTGCAAACTCAGCTACTCTCTTCTGCACTCCAGTGAAAGCTTTGTACCAGCTCTTGGTGCGAACATTCTTAGCTTGTGCTGAGCGCCTTTGTGCTGGAAAATTTATTGCATTGGCAGAGTTTAGAAATATGATGGCATTCCTAACTCTGGACAATGCTGCAATGATTGCCCAGTGTAGACAGACTGTTAAATGAAATACATCTTGGAAGCTACCATATTTTCCTGTGCAACTGGTGTAGATGGGCTACTGAATAGAGAATTCATCATATACACGTCATATTTAGAACTTTTTAAAAGAAGGATGAAAACTGATTTACTTGCCCTAAGAGCCCACTGATAATGCCATGAATAAAATTTAGCAACCCCCTTTTTTTTTTCTTGTAATATTTAATAGAAAAAACCCCTGAATATTCTGGTAGTTATTTTTGTGAGACTAACAATCAGTAGAATTGAGATTAAAAGTTTGGGGGGAAAGGTACATGAAAAATAACATGAAAATGAACATTACAATTAATGCTATTGTGTAGCTGTAGGATCACAAAAAGTCATCCAGTATAATGAATACTATTTTTATATATATCCCTAACACTAAACCAGGAAATTAATTTCCTGTAAAGTTTCTATTAAAATTATATAAAAGATTAGATCTTGGCTTAACTAAAGTTTTCCAGTTCACTCTCATGTGTTTGGACCTGCATACAGCTTTGTCAAAAATTTTCATTTTATATGCAACCATTCAGATTGTAAACTGTCTCAGCCCCTGTCTGTCAATGTCCAGGAACTTGGATTCTCTGGGAATTTAGATCAGGTTCTTCAGTTTCATAAGTGAGCTCTTGTTGATTCCTGCCTGAATGGAGCTCAAAGGCAAAACTCCTTGGACATTACTCGGGTGCCTCAGCTTCTCAGCTCTTAGACTGAAACTCTTAATACGTTTGCTTGTCTCCCAGTTATGGTAAGGCTTAATCATATTTGTTAGACACTTCGAAGCACTTGGATAAAAAGCAGTGCAGTGGTTATTGGTATAAAATCAGCAATTCTCCATGGTTATTGCATTTTGCTGTCTTGGAGACTGCTGCATTACCTTGTTTCTAAAATAGGAAATGACTGTGTTATTTCAGAGGTTGTGGTTTTGGAACTGTCGATAAATCTTGATAAGGAGTATATATAAGAATCCAAAATCTCTGGACCAGATTTTTGAGTGTTCTGTGTTCTCTTTTGGCTTGATTACTTCAAATTTTACCCTTAAAATATTAATTTTATGCTGATGGAAAAAAATATATTTTTCCTGAAGTCTATAAAATTAAAACGAAAAATTTGGCACGAAAAGAGATGAAGTTGTGTTCTCTTATAAAATAATAAAATCTTTATTTTTATGAGCTTAATTGTCAAAATAAAAGTCCAGTTTTACAACTGTAGTTTTGTGTTCTCAGTTATGTCTAAAATCTCATGAGTACATTGGATACTGGGGGGAAAAAGGTTCTCTTGTGTCCAAAAATGAGTTTGCATTTCTGAGTAAAGCACTGATGTGTCACTCTGGGAGAACAAAGTCCAGCCACTTTATTGCACCAATAGAGAGGAAGAATGATCCAACGATGGGTGGTATAGTCTAACAGTTGGCAGTAGTGCCACATCTGGCACTGATGAAAGTTTTGGTTTGGCTTAATCACAGTGAGCTACACTGCTTTTTAAAATAATTTTGGCAGCCAACACCAGAAGCATACACTCTGTTGGTATAATCTGTAATTGAGCGTGATTTAGAATAGAAACAGAAAGTGTAGTTGAAGGCAGGACAAGGCATTTGGGCACTCCTTATCTAGCAGTGGTGGAATAGGTTTGCAGTGTCTCCTTGACTTTGGTAGTGAAGGATGCTGTATCAAAGGAAAAATATATGAAAATATTAATACACACCCCCAACAAACAAATTTCAAAACTCAAGCCTCCTCAACTTTATTTTTTTCCCCTTTTTATTCTGTGCTGGTGCTGGATGTCACCTTCTCTGCTGTCCTGCAGTTCAGAGGGGCTCTGTGGTAGGGTTGTTTCCTGCAGTCTTCTTTCCAAGCACTGCTGTGGTCAGAGCACACACTAATAGATGATGTTGAACATGGACAAATTTCAGTCTGAAAATGGTAAAAACTGTGCTTAAGAGACTTGGAGCTGCTACTGTGATTAACCAGTAAAAGTCAGGAATAAAAGTGTTGTCTGAAGTGCTTGCTGAAGAATGTGGTCTTACTTGGATAAAAGGCTGAGGATTTAGTCTTTTTTCTGGTGTACTGGTGTCTGTTTTATAGAAAAGCATCATTGAAATGGTTGGTGATCTCAGCAGAGAAACCCGAGAATGAATAGGCATGGTTTACTGAGCAATTTTTGTTCCCTTTGATGTGGTTGCTCTAGAAAATCATTAAGGCATATTGATAGATCAGTGAGAGGAAACCACTGTCCCTGTTTATATGTGATTTGCTCTGTAGCTGGGGCCATTAGCAGGCAAGTTTTATTTGCTACTTTTACTTGTTTTACACCCCTCCTCCCCCTCCAAACCTGAACAAGAGAAGTATATGGCGCATTATGCCCATTCTTACAAAATCAAAACTGTTGTAGAGGTCTTAAAATATTGGAATATATATATATATATATATATATATATATATGTATATATATATATATGTATATATATAAGTTCCATAATGAAAAGCTGCAGATAAATAAGGGTTTGCAGTACTGTATCTGGTTCTTCACTTTCAAAGTTACTTACAGCCCAGGTGTGAAAGATAGATGAACAAACCAAGTCATTTGGTATTATTCAGACAAGTAGGGTTAGTTACAAAAGTTTGAAGAATTAAGCCTTTCAGGGTAAACCATTTTGCATACCCAAAGAGGCACACTCAGAAAAAGTATATCCACATGAAGGAGGAGGAAAGCATTTATAAAATTAGGAGAAATAATGCAGGACACCTTTATCGAGAAAAATTTGAAGATGAAGAAGTAATTTGAGGACTCTCCTTAGTTGGAAGACTTTGGGAGGTTTTTTCCCCTGTCCTGGTTGCATGTTAATACTGCTGCTGCTAACAATCTTGGCTAACACCTGGCTTTGAGCAAATTTATTCTGCTGTGATTTTTTTTCTTACTTTTTTTTCTCTCTCTTTTTTCTTTTTTTTTGTGAGTGTTTTTATTTTGTTTTGGTTTTGTTTCCTGCTTATTGCACAGAATGTCACTCCTTGTCCATATAAGTACTTTCTTGATCAGACATCTTTGTGCCTTCAGATATGATCTGGAATTTATTGTCTTATCTTGTTAATGCCATTGGAGGTGAAAAAAAGACTGTTTCCCTCTTACTAATTATGGTGAAGTGACACGTTATGTTGTATTGTAGTTAACAACTTCAGGGGCGCTGAGAACCTTTAGTTTTGCCCCTGGGGAGTGTGACTTTTCCTCTTTCACTCAGCTCCAGGAAACTTGAACATTTGTATTTTCAAGACCATGTACCATTGGGAAGGAAGCAGGGGTGGAGATGTGTGCAGAGATTATGTGGATATGAGAAGCAGTATGCTTTGTAAAGATCTAGGAACTGCAGAATTTAGTGAAATATGCACTCCATGACTTCCATGTCCTTTGGCATTTTTAAGGGGTCAATGACAACGTTGTTAAATCCAGCAACCAGTCAGAAAATTCTGTGTAGAATTGTTTTTTATGTGTGGCTATCACGGATCATGCTTTTTTGCATAATGTTCCCTTCATGCACTTTAGCATACATAATGTGTATGCAGTGCATGTGTCTGTGTGTGGGTGCACAAGCTTTCGTGCTCTAGCTGCATTTTTTTGGAATACATATTTATCATTCATCATGGTAAAAGAATTCCGTAACTGTGGGAACTAGTTATGAAAAAATAACTTTAAAAATATTTAGACCAGTTTAGCATAAACTCTTTCCACTTGGATATTGCATTTGCAAACAGTAGTCTGGATTTAGATTTAGACTCATGAGTTTTTTGTCTGTACTTTCTTTAATTTCTGATGAGATGATATTTTGGGAAAAATACATAGAGCCTTCAGATGAAATGTAGATTTACTAGGTATTTTGTAAATTGATGGTACCACTCAAACTTTGGTCATGTGCATTGTTGTAAATTCAGTTAACAGCGTACCAGCTGAGAAAAAAAATTTCCTTTTCTTTCCTGTTAGAACTCCCTAAACATATTAGCTCAAGGCCAGATTCAGTGTGCTTTATAGCTACGCTTAAGTGCTTCTGCAGGGCAACATGTCCTAGAGCAATATATAATTTGTGTGTTCTTACAGTAAGAACAGAAGCAGTACATTCCTGCAAATTGAATTACCCATGCTTTTATCAGTCAATAAAAATTGTATATCTTTTTTATCAAATAATCCATTAAACTAAAGTCAATGAGAATCCTGAAAGCACCATGTTCTTCCTTGCTTTATTTCTTCACTGTTTTCCAGGTGTTTTTTGTGATATGAAGGAGAAATATGTGCCTATGGATCAGGCAGGGCAGGAACAGTTGTGGGGAGCGCACTGCAAGCAGTTCTGAATGGTAATTTTCCTGCCTACAGACCTAATCATACTGTGGAGGAAGCCATAGGCTTCAATAGCAACATATCAAGTCCCTGTTGAAGAGAATTTCTCCAAAAGTGGAGCTTTGAGAAGATAGAATGTGAGACATCCTCACATACTCATTTTAGCAGGCATAAAAATCTGTGCAGAACAGCCTGTCTATGTGATTAATATATTTCCTGTTTCTTCTTTATTCTAGTTCTGCTACACTGACACATTCAAGTGATAGTAATTTATTTTCTAGGATATGAAGCAGTCTTATTTGGCAAAAGCAAAGCTGGGACTTCCTTTTTACTATTTACTTTCTTTTTATGCGTCTCAACTTTGGGCTAAATGAAAAAGTTGAATAAATCAACTAAAATTTTCCCTCAAGTATGAAAAATAATTGAAGTAAAACCAAATAAAAACGAATATCTAAAATGAGGTTTCAACATGGTTTTCCCAGTAATTTGCATACATATTACTTAAAAATATGAAGAGGCCAGACAACCAGTATCATCTTGTCTGAAAGCTAATTCTACAACATTTTTTTAACAGAAATAATGCTGGAGGTCTTTACTTGCTAAGTGTGGTATTTGCTTGTAACACAGTGAAAAATATGCACTAATGGGAAAAATGGTGTAGATGATCTGTAACAAGTCATTTCCTATCTATTTTTCAGGTTGTGTTTCATGACTGACTTTTTTATTTCTATAACTGATTAAAATGCCCTGCCTGTGCTAGAAACATTTCTTGAAGGTGTTCTCTTTGTAACAGACAAGTTTCTGTGTCCTTTTCTGGAGGAAGCAGTTGGGACTAAGGCAAGACAAAACTCTTTCCCAACATTTATGTATTTACTGTGCAATATATTTTTATCCACTGAACTAAAACACATTGTATATGAATGCATTAATGGTTTGTTTTACCCATCACTTGATTTTGAAAAGAGTCTCAGAATTGTTCAAAATGAATTAGCCATCAGTTGCACTTTGCATTTAAGAACCACTTTTGAGACTGAAGTACAGGGTGAGGTGTCTTTTACAGTGAAAAGTTGTTATGATTTCCAGAAAAGTGTTGCAAAGTACAGGAAATGCATACCTTCTCTCTGAATGCCAGAGACATTTGGAAGAGCAGCAAAGAAATGTATGGTTTAACCATTTCAGTTGAATTCCTACCTGTGTTTGAAAGAAAGAAACTTTTTAGCTACATGGATTGTAGCAAAGTGATCCAAGAGCTTCAGTAATCAAATTAGTGCATATAAAAGTGTGGCAATGCTTTATCCTTTACAGTCTGAACTTAGAGAAATCTCACTTGCAGATATTCTACTTTTTGAGTATTTTGTTTCTTTTGCTGTTTTCTAAATAGTTAAAATTTGGTTGATATATTAGACTTTTTTTTTTCTCCACGGAATTTTAGTCCTCAATAAGTCTGAAAATATCTTAAGAGATGTGTGCTACATTTTGAGAAAGTGAATTGGGGAGGGAAAGATGAGATAAGAACTACTAGGTTACTAGGAAGTCTTATGGAAACAAGATTTCTCACAAAATGCACAAGTTTACAATCCTTCTGTGAAGAGCAGTCTGTTAATATGTTTTTCTTCTTCTCTTGATAAAGCCCACACAGAGTAGAGATGTGCTCTGCAGGAAAGTTCTAGCCACTCCTATCCTACCTCCTTTAGTTTTTGCCTTTGGGCAGTTAGTAAGGCACATTTGTAATAACTGAATTGTGGAAGGTTAGGTATTTTTCTTCCTGGACAATTCTCCCCCCACCCCCCATATTTCCCCCTTCTAATGCAGACTGTTTTTATTTCTACGTGTGACAAGTCTGCAGTCATGTGTTCTTTCTGAGTTATAATGACTCAGATGTCATAATTAATTTGATGAGCAGGTGGGGGTTATTAGCCTTGTGCTTCACTTGCTAATAGCTGCACAGCTTTTCTAAAGTACTCTTTCAACTAAGGAGGCATTTCTTCACATAGAATAAACAGTGCAGCACAAAAGCCTCAGTTAGATAACTATCCATGGGTTTGAAAAGCTGCCAAGCAGATGTTGTTATTGGAGCGGGCCCAGACGAGATTGGGCAAGGCAGATGCGAGATGGGGGAGGAGGATACACACAGCCCGGCGCTTTCGCTGCGGTGGCTGCGGAATGGCAGCCTGGGAGGTGTCTTCCCATAAACCAAATCCGTCCTTCACTGGCCTCATGCTCATTCCTCAAGACCCACCCTTTAACTGTAAATAAATGAGGAGGAAGCCCCCTCCCCCTGCTTTGTCTTAATATCCATGTGGGAATGAAACCGAATGTTCATCCAGCAGTCAGTGACTTCTGGTTTGCATTAAATCGGCTGTGTGCAATTTTTGAAGGGCCTACAGAGACTTTGCTTCATACCTATCAACATATGTAATGAACATGACTGCACTGACATTTACCAGAACTCTTAAGTTCTGCTTTATTACTATAAATTAGGTTGTGCAAATTTAAAACAAAATGCTGTTTTGTTTCCTGTCACCTCTCTTTTTTGTTTTTTTTCTTTCCCTTGTGAGATATTTTCTTCTTTATTAAAAAATAACAAATCTAAAATATTAGTCCATTTTTGTTCCCTTAAAAGAAAAAAAAAAAAACACTTAGAAAAACCAGAGGATTTGTATGTGAGACAAGTAGATTGGGTTGAAAATGGAGCTGATCTTTCTTTTACCCCCTCTGGATTTTTCCTTCTCTGTGATCCTAGGCTTTTTAGAACTCATTTCTCTGTCCCTCTCTCTCTCTTGATAAAATTGTATAATCCCATTTTTCATTGACTTGATCTCAAGCCAGTGGTCTGGGCTTTTGTTGCCAAGGGATAATTTTTGATAATGGGCTATTAAAACACTTGGAGCTTCCATCGTATCTTTCAAATCTGTATATACATAGATTATGTTTCTGTGGAGAAAGAAAATCCCTTTGTTGGCAGAAATCAATAGATTGTATGTTTGTAGTGGAAATGACTTAAAAGAAATAGGTGCTTGTTAAACTAAATACATCATTAAAAACAGCAAAAGATTCAGGTGACTGTACTTTGTAAAAGATGATGTTCTGAGTAACTTGCCTCTGTGTTTTATTTGTTATCTGCAATGCTAGTTTGTTGAGTCTTTTGCAGACTGATGTGGTATGTACAGGGAAGTTTTTCTACAGTCTCTCTCACCATGGAAATTCACTGGTACCTGGCAAGATGTACAAGTAATTTGATCTTCCATTGCCATTTAAAATGTAGTTAATATTGGTTTTAAAAGGACAGAGAGCTTAAAGCACATCCGTATATTCTATACAAATATGCCCAGTTAAGTATTTGGTATGGTTGACTTGTAAACTTTGTTAGTCTTCTTCAGTAAGTATTGTAAGAGTCATAAAAGCTCAAACTAAGATTTTATTTACCACAGTGTTCTTTTTACTAGCTCAGATTTGATTTTTCCAGTCTGAGCACAGTATATTTACTTGTTCACAAGACAGCAAAATGATAATCACTTCCAAAAATCAGAGATTAATTTTTTCTCTCATGAATGAATGAAACTCCTTAATGCATTGGTCTAAGAATTTTTTTCCTTAATCTTAACAGTGCTATTTTTCATGGTGGTCCTCCAGCAAGTCCATGGATTCTTGCTGACCTGCTGACCTTATTCTTTAGGGTTATCATAGCTAGGGTTTGGTATAATACAATTGAAAAAGAGGAGAACATAATGCAGCAACATTTCAGAATCCAAGCAATTAAATTGTATTAGAGGAGAACAGCATAGCACAGCATCTATACATCTTCCTATGGCAGAATCTTTCTTTTTCTACTTTTTCATGTTGCACCAGGAAGCTGATTTTGTAGGACTCTCCATATATTATTTTTTACCTTCAGGCGTTAGTTTAATTTCATCCCCAGTTTTTCTCCCTTGATTGACCAGTATCAGATTGATTGACCAGTAAACATTATGACGTTGGTCCTTAACTCTTCTCCAAAATGACCCTATTTTAATACCTCATTCAGATGCATGGAAATTATTAAGATTTTTCTTAAAAGCAGAAAACATAAACCACCCTCAAAATCATATACCTAGCAAGAGGAAAAAAAGGGAAAAAATAAAAAAATTTCAAATCTCATAGGACACAAAGAACATCAGCCTGCAAAGAATATACTAAAATTTTTGCTGCTAAGGGCCTCATACAATTTCATTCTGACCTTTTAACCATATTACTTGTTTAGAAGTTGGTGATAATTTTGTCTGAAAAAAAACAAATGAAAATTTAAAAAAAAGAAAAAAATACATTAGTTGCTTACTCTTTAGTTAGTTTAGTCTTTCTAAAACACTGAATGTCACTGAATGTTTAGCTGTGTATTTGCTGACTGATTTTTTGTTTTCCTGATAGTCTTTCAATTTTCCAACTGCCCCCTATATAATATTCATGGAAAAGAAAAGAAGTTAAAAGATGTTTAAGATACATTAAAATAAGTTTAACAGTCTCTAGGGTACCAATCTAATCTCTCAGCACTCTTGTAAGGAAAAATCCCAAGAGAGGTTAAAGTGAATGTGAAATAAATAGTCCCTTCACGTATAAAAGTCCAACTTCTTTTCATTAAATTTTATTGTAATATACAAGATGGCTGTAGTCATCCCAGTAATAGATATAACAATAAAAATAATATCATATGGAGTGGGAAATCAATGGAGAAACTTCTCTGATGTTAATATCTTTCTTCCTATGGTAAGAATTTCTGACATATTTCTCACAAGGCCTAAAAGTTTCTTCAGTGACAAAAATTAAAATAGGAAAGATGAAATGCCATAGCAAAAAAATTACTGACATTGCAGTCACTACTGTTTAGTTCAGGACTGTCCAAAAATAAAGCTACAGGGAGTAAAGAATAATAATGTCTCAAACGTGAGAAACGGTGACCTTGAGGAGTAACTGATAGTATGTATTAGACAATAACTGGAATGTGGCAACAAGTGTGAATCACTTACATGTAAACAGGAAAATCCTAAGCAATCCTAAGACTGGTGTAATTTTGGCAGAAGCAGTTACTGATACTAGGTGCTGCTCTGACATAGGAGCTTCAAGAAGTATAATTTTAATGAATGTTTTCATTAATATTGCTTGAGCATTAGTATTGTTTAACAGGTAGTTAAAGCCCTGAATCAGATGCATTTTCAAGGAGGCAAAATAGTTAACTAGATTTTCACTAGCTTTTATTCCTGGAATTATTCTCCAGTTCATGTTTCCATCTGGGATCAGAAATGCTGAAATACTGCAAGTCAGTCAATTTTTACACTATTTCTACTCCAGTTGGAGAAAAAAAAGTATTGGCTTGATCTTGTAAGATTCTTAGTCCAACATTTTGTGAAATATCTTCTTATGAGGCAAGGGCCAGATATGAAACCAAAGCTTCTACCAGTTGAAAAAAGCTGGCTATAGGCTGTGAGATTTTTCAGTAAGACTGTAGCCTGTGCTCAACTGAGCTGCAGAAATATTTGTGTTGTAGTCATCCATTGTACTGTGGCATTTCCCTAGGTTATAAGTTAGTAAGTTCAGAAAATCAAGTACTTTGATCCATTTTTATTTTTTTTTAGCAAAGAAACTTGATGTGAAATCAACTGAATTAGTTGCCGCAAAAGAATACAGAATGTAATAAAAGACACACTGGCAATTTTTGATAGCCATAAAATATTGTACAATCATAAGAATCATGTATCTTTCACAGGAGTGAACAGTTAACTTTTCCCAGTGTCATTACCATTTACAGGGAAACTTTGTGGTTTTGACCCATACATTCACTATAGAAGCTTCCAATTACTTTATTTCTCTTTATATTATTATATCCTTATTGAGATTTTAACTTCATTAAGTTAAAATTTGTGAGTTGGCAAATAGCTAATAAATATTTCAAAATGCCTATGTGCTTTTACAAACCCTAGCCTCAATCCTTTCCCAAAATGCTATTCCAGCAGCCATTCTATGCTAACTAGCATAACTAAAAGTGAAATTGACTCCTTTGTTTGACTCTACATAAAGCTGGAAGAGGAGCAAAAATTCCATGCTATCCCATGCCGAGATGAACTACTTCATAGAGTACAAGAATACAGAGATACAAATCTGTCCACAGTCCTAGTATAAAAAGCACTACGTGGAGCTAGAATACCTGAGGTCTTCAGTGTTTCCAAGGAGCAGGATCCCCCGAGAACGGCTACAATTCCCTTAAAGTCAGCCAAATCCCCTGCCGGATAAAGGCAGCACTTTGACAGTTTAACATGAATGTATGTGTTTATGATCTAGGACTTCAGGGATTAATTCTTTATTTTATATTTACTAAAGAGAAAGCTGCTCTTGTGTGTATGTGTATATTACTGTCTTCTGTGATTTAGCAAGTTTTTACTATACATTGTTCACTTTACACCTATTTTATATCATGTTGATACCATGTAGTTGTCCCCTTAACCAAGTTTTCAAAAGCACGTTTACTGAGGCAAATCACCTAAGAGTGAGTCAAGCGTGCTCCCTGTTTCTGAAGACTTGTTGGACAATATGAGAATAAGAATTCTGTGTGGTCTTCTTGCTTGGCATGACACTGGGTAGAGTTTATTGGAGGAAGGTGATTTCCTAATCACAGCAGTGGAAGCAGTCACAAAGGAGCCTGCTTTCTAAAGGGGCAGAGGGCATTATGTGTTTCTCTAATGCAGCTCTTTTTTAACTTTGTATCTAAGCTGGGAAGTAAAGCCTCCATTTGGCATCTTTTGGACCCAGAAGTTTGTCATTCAGAATATTTTCAAAGACAAATCCCTGATGAGGCTAAGTCCTGCCGCTATACCCCGTGAAGATCCATATTCTGCGTCAAGCTTTTTGTTTGGCAGTAATCTGGAAAGATATTTTCAGCTCCCAATTATGTACTTTTCCCATATTCATGTTATTACAGTTCTAAAATGTCTGCATTAGAGGTGTAATTGGTTTATTTTTCTTTTTTCTTAAAAAATCCATTATTTCTTTTTATTCTAAGTGGGAATGGTAACACTGTTTAGTTGAGGTAACTGGGACTGTCCCAATACAAGTGTGCTTCCCTTTGTTTATAAGTCAGCCAAGCTTCACTCCTTTAAACTTTGACTTTGCCATGCAGGGTGTCACCTGGGGCTGAACTGTATTATAAAGTTCCAGCAAAATTGGGCTAGATATTCCTAAAAATGGCATTAATAAAAAGTTTGTTTGATTCTAATAAATGGGTCTTACTGCAGTTTTGTTGGCAAGCTTTGACTTCTCCAGGCTGCTGAGCTAAGTCTTGAAATTTGGCATACAGGTCATTGGGTGTCAGGGTATTCCTGTTGCTGTTCTTCTGAAAAAAAGGCCTGGATGTGGCCAATTTATAAGAGCTACCAGCTCTTGAGGTCCTCTTTGGAATTAAGTAGAGGAATACGTTCCCTCTTGTCTCAGTTCTTCATCAAATAGGCAAGTGAGGGGAAAAGCTGTTGGTTTTTAATATAGTGGGAAAAAGGAGTTTCTTCAGAGAAGTAGAAGAATGGTAAAAAGCTAGAATTAAGAAGAACACATTACATTGTAAGCATTATACTGTTAAAAATACAATGATACATGATTTATTAATGGAAATGATACAACTTTAGAAAATGTGTCTTTTTCAGGATCATTTCAAGTAAGGAACAAGAATTAATTTTTGGCTTGCTGAAATGGCAGTAGTGAATGGAGGGAATGAACAAACCTCAGCTATTTCTCCTTGCCTCTTTGGCATTATTTATTTCTTCTTGGAAATACAAATGCTTGTGAAACCATGAAGCCACAGAGTTATGAAGCATTTTTCAGATCTGATACTGGTGTGGTCAGAAGCCATTATTCATTAGACAGTCAGAAATTGCTGATTCTTTTCTGTGGCAAGGGCCTTGCAATGGCAAAGATATGAAGAAAAATAAACTACCAAGTAGCACAAAATCAGACCCTAATTTCTTCAAAGTGTTTTTATCACACCATAGAAGTTGAGTTAGTTTAGATTTCTTTAGAGGCTTGCTGTGAATGGTAGTATTAATTGGTGTACAGAGGTTGGTATGACATTGTGCTGGAACTCTAAACATTAGTTAGTCTGAGAAAGGAGAGTTCTGTGTGTCTGAGCAACGCTGTGTAAATTATCTTTGTTTTCCACCCTACAAACTAACAAACTTACCTAGAGTTTGTTGTAGCTGCATGAGGCTTGTAACTTCTCATGTAAAAAATATTCTATGGGCCAAAATATATCCTCAATTGCGCTTTTGCCTTGAGTCAATCTGTACAGGTGTGCAACTTTAATAAACAAATGTAGCTCTAATAGAAGGCTAGAATTTATTTCTCATGCTCTCTTAACTATATAAGCTCTTCAAAGTCAATCAAAGTAAAAGTCTTATTTAGTTTCCAAAATGAGTAAGTTGGCCCTGGATAAACATGTTGCTGCTGTTTTAATAAAGAATTTACCATTTGTTTTTACAGATTTTCATATTAGTCTTTTCAAACAATTTTTTTAAAACTTATTTTTTTGTCATTTTGAAGGTGAATCCCCACTCCAGTGTCCCTCACTCTCCAGTTAATTTAGTGAAACCTTTTTGAATAGATTAAGAAAAAAAATTATATTACTAAGTATATTTATTTTCTTAAATTTGACCACATTTTTGCAGCTATTAATATTTCTTTGGATTATTACTCAGAATTTTATATTTGGATTATACAAGAAAATCCTTCTGGTCAATTCTTGTATCTATAGAAGGGAGTGCTTTCATTAACATTTTGCATGAAGCATGACAGATTTGGGCCTTTGACCTTTTTGCAGTTAATCGTTATGTAGCATACATAAATCTATAACAGTTTATCCCTACAGATATCGTATCTCCTCATAAGATCTCACTGAGGTACATAAAATAACTTTAATTATTGGTTGAACTACAGTCTGATTGACTAATCAAGTATTGTTAGTCAGTAATGGTTTTTCATATGGGAGCTAGGGATTCCTGCTATGTATGTTTTGTGCATTGAATTTGAGCATGAAACTTCTGTGGTGTACATACCTACCTAAAAATCGTACCAGATGCAAACTTTTACACGAAAAATCATCACAATTATAATCATGGTTACTCTTTTTTCTTTCTTTTTGGGTTTCTGAAAATGCTAAAAACTTCTACCCTAAAAAAAGATTGAAGCCTTTAGTAGTAATATCCAATTGCTGTGTTATGGTACATAAAATTACCTGGATAAAAATTTTAATTGCTTAGCAAAATCAATAAGCTGAAGGAGTTATCAAAAACCTTCCCATCTCTCTCTCTCTTTTTTTTTTTTTTTTCCCCTGGCATTAAAACATTACTGTATGCATTGCATCTTTGGAAGAAACCCAAAATTCCAGAAAAAAGTTTTTAAGAACAACTTTCTTGCTTGAGCAGCAGTTTGTGTTAGACTCCAATATCAGTAAGTTGGTGATACCAGTTAAAAGTGAGGCCTCAGACACCATGCTTAGATTTGCAAACCATGCTTAGGAAGTGTTGTGAAAAAAACTATTACCAGTTGTGGAGCCTCAATGTTCAAATATCTTTGTAGGCTCCTTGCTATGACCAAAGAAAGAAGATACTTAACAAAAATTAATAAGATTTTTCTCCTACATTTTCTTTACTGAAAAAAAAAAAATTCAAATAGACTTAACAGATGTTTAAATAATATAGCCAAATTCCTATGTAGAGTAGTCCCGAAGGAACTTGTCAAAAAACTTCACTTGAATCCCTACTGTGTAACAGTTTGAGATTCTTTTCATAGAGACATCTTTAATGGATATTTTGTCTAAGATTTCCACACTGACATTGTAATGTCTTGAAAATGCAGTTCTTGAAAATGTCAGACAGGGGTTTTAGGAAGTTTTTCTTTTATACTTTCCTAGACAGTGATCAGTTAAAGGATATGAGGGTGAAATTTCAGGTTCAGATGGGCTTTTTACTATGCTTGAAGAAATTCACTGCTGCCTGTGGCACATAATATGTGAGGGGCTTGCATTTCCTAACTCTCAGTTGTAGATAACTGTCTTGGTTTTTCTTGCATTGCAGCATGAGCCTGTTTGCACAGGTCATGCAGCAGAGTACACAGAGTGTGTGTGCTTGAATCAAACAGGCATTTACCCTTTGAGTGTTTGAGGTCATTTTACACTGTGCTATTCTGAGCCCTGATCTTCCCCCAGCCCCATCCTGGCCCCTGTCCTCCACTTTCTCCTTACCATCTTTGATTCTGGCAACAAAAGTTCATTCCATAGCTCAGGTCAGACAGAAATGATGCATTGCATCACAGCTGCTTTTATGAAAGTGTTTATTTCATATCTGAAATGTTTTTATATACATTTGCTCTGCTATGACTTGCAGGAGGAGAAAGAAAGCAGTTTTACTGGAGGCAAAACAGCCACCTGTGAAAACTAATTGCGTAGGTTGTGTTGTGCTGATATCTCTGGGAATGATCCATCAGGAAGAAAGTAAATATCCTTAATCTGTTAGGAGATCACCTATATGCCAAAATGATCTCCTTTATCAAAGTGGTGATTGAAATATCCCTCCAGATTTGCAGTGGTATGTGTAAGGGGGGGAAGGAAGGGAAGGAAGCATAACTCCTGTAGAGGCAGGTGCCTCATCTCAGCAAAGCGTATAGACAAATGAAAAATTATGAACTTGAGAGGCTCTGACTAAATTGTCTCATTAAAGACTGTAATTTAATATGCTTGGAATCCATTTACTTTCAAAGAAGAATTTCAAGAGACCAGGCTGCTCTTCGGCTTTTTTTTCCCCCTCAGAAAGATGAGGATTGTGGAGTCAAATGATGCCACTCTCCTCAGTTCTGCCCAAAAGTTCTGCTTTCTATGAGCTTTCAAAAAAACTCACAAAAGACTTAAAAAGAAAAGTATGTTAAGAAATGCAGAGCTCTAAGGCAGTTCAGCTGCCTGCCACCTCTGGGTATGTTGTTCATGCAATTGTGTGAAAGCCTGCCATGGAAAACTTAAAAAAAAATTATTGGGGCGTTTCTTCAAGGCATGGGCAGGGATAATTTATTTGTTTCTACTATGAGCTGTGTTCCTCAGTGGCTGCTGAGAACTTGCTGAGAACTTCTGGGTCTCCCACTTCCCCCTACTGCAGTGGCTTAGTGCCCAAGAGCCCCAGACTTGGTTCTGTGTCCTTGCATTACAGGACAAGGTGGTGACTGGGCTTGTGTCAGCCTTGTGAGGGTGGGAGGGCTTGGATCCAGGATGTTGCTTGACTTGCTGAAACACCATAGGTCAGGGTGTTCACTGGACAGGATTATTTCAGTCCAGTCTGGCTGTCTCTTCATTGTGTGATAAGATTAATTTCCCCCCTTATTTTTAAACTTTTAATGTCACTGTACCTAAGAGACAGACCAGGTCAAGAAATTACTACTTCTCTGAAAAGCACAAAAACTTGCTGCTAACTCCATTCCAGCGCTTTGTGACCATTGGGTAGAGGTATCAGACATATTTTCCATCCTTAGTTTTGGGGGCTCCATGGTAAAAATGATAATTGGCTGCCTTTTTGGCCTCCTTGTATGAATGGGGAATTTGACTGATATTTCAGTAGAGCTTAATACTTGTCATATGTACTCAGTGACAGTAAAATACATTACAGCATCACTAACATTTTGTAGATCTGTGATTTAAGAAAAATATGAAATCAAGTTTCCCTCACCATTTCCTTAATCTAAAGTTAAATTTAACAAAGTTATGGTTGGAATATGTGAGGAAAAAAGCCACCCAGCCAATAAAGGAAAAAAAAATTAAAGGGTTGGGCTGGTCATGTGGCATGCCTCTAACACCTAAAAGTTGAGAATTACAGAGTACTTAGTAACAGTAAGTTACTAAGCAGTCTCTGAATGAAATGTAAATCTTGAATAAAATTCTGCTAGGAATGAGTAAATAGAGGAACCAAAACTAGAGTGACCTTGAAATCCTAAATTGACTCTTAGTATTATAGATCTAATTAAATAAATTTTATCTTTGGATTGACTCAGGGGATATAAGTAGTAAGAGGGAGATGTCAAAATGACAGATTGTATAATGTGTTGGGAGTTTTTGTAGCATATGAGACCAAATGAATTAATAGAACTAGTTGTTAGTGGCAGTGAAGATCACATTTCATTAAAAATGCACATTTTTCAGAGGTGAATTTGACTGCCTTGTATATTTACCAGGCTTATAGGAGGTGAGGCTCAAATGGCACAACACTTAGCTTAAATGGATTTTGAGAGAATGCTGAAATACTAATGCCAGCTCCTTGCTTTGTATCATGGATATTCAGATTTCCAAAAGATTTACATGAACTGCTTGGATTTAATTTGTGAGTCATGAGCCATGTTTTTGCTTAGTTTGTACATAGTGTAGCTATTGTACTGTGCTTTTCCAAAGAATAAGTGTCATTACTCTCAGAAACATGCACTGCAATCTGATCTCTGATGCTGTGTGATAGGTGTATTTTTATTCTAGGATTAGAATAATACACACTACAAGCCTAATTGCCGCCAGGTGGAAGGGCACCAAACCTGAATGACAAAAAAGATGCCTCTCCTCCAAATCAAACAAACAATGTGTGACTTTTATTATTCTGTCTTGAAAATTAAATGAGTGGCCATTTAAACCTCTCTTGATTGCTATTTTATCACTGCTTTTCTAACTTCTGTAATTTGACAGATTATTTTTCATTTTATGGTCATAGCTGCATTTTCAAGTTAAGAGAAATGGCTGTCATAGGCGCAACTGTATATCCTTTCTGGTTAGACTTGGGACAAGACAGAAGGGCCACTTGTCAAAAGTCTCAATTGCTGGAGGGGAGGAGGATGTTGCTGATGCCAAAGAAATCTGAGAAACACACACCTGTTGTTATTTCAGAGTGCCATGCTTCTGCTGGTAATTGGCTGAGTTTGAAGTTATGTGTGATTTAACAGTAATTCATAATTCCACAACAGATAGACTCCAGGGTGAACAAGGACAAATCAAAAACGGAATTGTTACTGACTGTTGGATTGACTTTGGAAATTGGCAGTGGTCCTCCGAATTAAAAGGAGTCCCTGCATTTTTGCAGGCAGATACTGGCACACATCTCCAGAGACAGACATTTGAGCCAAAGGGGTTTGGGACTGCTTTTCAACCCCATCTGCTTTTGTCACCAGGCCATCCTGACATGCTTGCTTTGTCAGCCAGAGATTTTTTTGTTCCCAAATCTGTGTCTGTGTTGTGAGAATTCCTGGCTTCCTCAAGTGTTCTGGGCAGCTGTGTTGGGCCTGAGGCTCTAGCTCAGTGTTTAAAGCCAATTTTTCTACAATACTCATGTTGGTTTGTATCTTGCATCACTGCTTCTTTTGGTTTAGACACAAAGATACTACCTAAAAGTGGTGAAAATCAGTAGAATTTGGCTTTGTGAAAATTACTGTCAGCTCCATCACTTCTTTTTTCCTCTTGTAAGGATGCCAGAAATACTCATCAACATCTTCTCCTTTCCTCATAGTTTCCATTCTTCTTAGTTATTGTCCATGAAATCCAGAGGAATTTCCTAAAAGTAGAAACATTGAATGCTTTGGTTTGGAAGAGGATCCTGAGGATAAGTTCATTCCAAATCTCCAGCCATGACCAGGGATACCTTCAGCTAGACCAGGTTGCTCAGAGGCTTATCCAACCTGGTCTTGAAATTCCAGGGATAGTGCATCCATGGCCTCCTTGGGCAATCAGTGTCTCATGGTCCTCACAGTAAAAATATTGTTTCTAATACCAAAGTTAAACAAAATATTATTTTGAACCCATTACCCCTTGTCCTGTTACCACATTCTCTTGTAAATAGTCTTGCCCCATCTTTCCTGTATGTTCACTTCAGGTACTAAGTGGCCACCATTAGGTCACCCCAGAGCCTTCTCTTTTCCAGACTGAACAATCAAAATTCTCTCAGCCTTTCCCCATGCAAGAGGTGCTCCCTCCTTCTGATTATCTTGATGGCCCATTCTGAACTCACTCTAACAGCTCCATGTCCTTCCTGTGCTGGGATCCCAGAGCTGATGCAGCACTGCAGGTGGGGTCTCAGCAGAGCAGAGCAAAGGGGCAGAATCCCCTCCCTCCCCTGCTGCCCACACTGCTTTGGGTGCAGCCCTGGACACATTTGACTTTCTGCAAGCCCTTGGCTGGGTCATGTCCAGTCTCTCATCCCCCAGCCCCCCCAGGTCCTTCTGGGCAGGGCTGTTCTCCGTGTGTTCATCCCCCACTCTGTGCTGACCAAGGTGCAGCATCACTTAATACCTTTGGGATATTTCTCTGGGATTCATACACTAATACAGGCAATAGAACCTGCAAAAGAAAAAGCAAAACCCAAAAAATGCTGCAGAGAAAGGGCTGCCTGTTTTTTCTTTACTTAGACAGATTCAGAGTTCAGAATCCTAACTATACTTGTGCAACTGACTTTTGAACTTTACAAACCTGCAAACTTTTGAAGTGGAAAAGAAATTCTGGTCTTTTTTCTACCATCACTGCATTTCACTTTGCAAATCATTTGCATATTTACAGTATGAGCTGTTGAGTGTATCAGATAAAAGTTGACAAGTCTGTGTATTGGGTTGGGTGAAATTTGCAGGGAGAGAAATCTTTTATGAAAAAAACACTGCTTAGAAATCAGTCCCATTGTTTTTTTCAAATTTGAATTTCCTTAGATATTAAATTAATGCACATTTTCTTCCAAGATATTTTAAGATTTTTAGTTTCCATTCCGTACCTCTCACTGTAAATACCCAGCTGCTTTCTGTTCAGCTCAACTCTCTGGTGTCATATCTTTTTTGAAAAATATTTGAAAATGTAGTTTCCAGAGTGGGATTTGGTCAGTGCCCTTACTGTAACAGGTTTGTTTTTTTTTTAATATGGTTGCTGCAGAAGGCCTGGATGGACACCACTCTATGCCCCTCTGGAGGGTGCAGAGGTGAGGATCCGACCTGTGCCTGTAACCCCTGGAAGTTAGTGCAGGTGCAAGCCTTGCTGAGCTGATGACATTTGTTTGCATACCATTTGCAGCAACCTGAATGACTGGTTATTCTGGTCTGGAGAAAACAGCACTGACATCATGTGATTCTGGCAAAGGGAGCCACACTGGATCCTGGCCTTTGAATACCCAAGAGGCTGGCAGCAGTCTCAGGGGTTGGCCGGCAGCCCCATTGAGCTCGCTAGTAATCAGTTGACTGCTGGGCTGGACAAGCTGCCCTACTTTCTCTGACAAGCTCTGTCTAAGAGAATGACGGGCAGCCTGCCACTAGTGCTCTTTAGTGGAGTTACTGCAGATTAACTGTTTAGCAGCTCAGCACTGACAGAGCTTCCCTTTGAAGAATGGATGCCAGAGAGGACTTCGTTGACTAGGGATGCCACTTCTTTTTCTCACTTGTTATATATTTTAGTCTTAAGAAGCAGGAGTAGTTTCCTTTTCTTGTTTGGTTTTTTTTTTTTCTTCCCAAATGCCTTTCCTTGCCAATTTTCAGAGAAATGCTATTATCATTTTTTTCTTTGAAGTTCCTAAGGCTTGTTTCATTTTTAGTGAAATCTGGCATTCTACTAGTTACTCAGCATTCCTAAGTTCCAACACTGCAGAAATTCCTGGAGGAAAGATAGACAAAAGAAAAGTCAACTCTTTGAAAGGCCCAGAATATTTAATATTTATTGTGGCAGACATATTCAGATATATTTCTTTCAATAAAAATTTTGATGTGTCCTCTATGAAAAAATCAAGTGGGATATTCAGCATAGAAGGAGAGTTTTATTTGTGAATAGTTTTGAAAACCTGATTGTCATAAACATGAGACTGATTGTTGGCTATCAGAAGGGTAATGAATAAGTCATAATTAGAAACAAGAAAGGTTATATCAAGAAGAAGCCTGTTTATCAGGTGAGTTGGTGGAAACACAGTTACAATACTGTCTTCCCCACAAAATAGAAAGGAAGTGCTAAAATTAAGTCTGTAGAATATATATTTTCAAGACAAATGTGTCTTGGAATAATAATATAAAACGAGCCACTGACATTTTTAGATAAACTTCTGAAAAAGGGAGATTCTGTGTTACTATCATGATTCAGAGGAGTAAATGCAAATTCTTCTGGAGTTTGGTGGAAATTTTTATGACATTTCTTTCTCTGACAATTATGAAAAACATTAAAGCTTATAATTTCATGTCTTTGTATTTCATCTGTTACATGTTTAGACACAGTTTCAAATCTGTATGTCATGTAAACTGGCATACCTGTGCATTAATTATGATGCAAGTTAGCTGGTTCTTCAGATTGGCTCCATTTGAAAATTATTTTCCTACCTCTTAAGAAAATGGCAGGAAGAGAAATCAGAAAATAAAATGACATTCTGAGGACACCTTTGAACGGTTTCCATTTAAATATTTTGGAAAATCCAAATGTTTCACTTTCCTATCCTCTGCTATGAAAATAATACTGATTTATAAGACATTGCCCTGAACAGTCCAGCCAGTGACTGGCAATTTAGGAACTACTTTAGACAAGCTAAAATGAATGTATTTTGGTGCTTCTTTCAGAAATCTTTCTCCTCCTAATTTCTAAAACTTTAAGTAACCTTACTCTTAAGCCTCTTTGGTTTTAAGTCATAATTATTTCAAATGTCTGCCTGACAGACAATGGCTGATCAGTGGACTGACCAGTCATTGTAAATGGCTTCTATCAACTGTCTGTTAAGAGATAAGATGTTCCAAAATCCTGTGCTAAATTGGACTAATTTCTATTAGAAGATGGCTTAGCTCTTTCACTTGGAAGTATATATTTTTATTGCACAGAGCATACAAATGAGACACAGTTTCCTTGTACATTAGTGAAAATAGACCCAGAACACAAACAGAAAACTCCTCTAAAGATGCCTAAATTTGTTTCTCTGGGTCTTATGATACAGGCATAGCAAAATATTTTTAGTGACTGCATTTTTAACTAAAAGGAAGAATGCAAACCTGTTTAAATCCCATAAATATAGTAGTCAATCACTATGAATGAAAATGCACTGTTTATGCAAAGGTAAAATGTGCACTAAAGCTTTTAATTCACTTCAATCTTAATCATATTACAGATTGTCAAGATAACTTTGATGTATATCAATAGCCAAATTTGAAAAGAGGATTTTTTACTCACACAAACTTTCCTCTATGGTGTAACATTATGGGGAATGCCAGTATTCTACAAACTCATAAAGACTTATCATCTTCTAATTGATATAGTCCTATAGTGTATTTCTGTGTAATTTAAAAAGGAGAAATTGATTCCATACTGCAGAATAAGTCCTGATTTATATAATCACTTTGTTATACATTTCTGATTCTCAAGACATGATTTTACTCAACTTAAGAAAGTGCCTACAAGTTAACTTCTTTGCCAATATAATTTTGAGAAAGTGAATTCTCTCAGAACTATTTTTCATGGTTATGATGGAGGTGTCTGTATATCATGGCAGAAACCTGCTGTTTACGTTTGCATTACTCAAAATCTGGTCTTAGACAAACTACAGTGAATCATTGCAGGAAGGTTTCTTCAGCCATTTAGATTATTTTATTGTTTTTCTCTTTTCTTTTAGGTTATTAAGCCAGAAGAATATAGTGTTTCAGTGCACTACTGCTGAATGAGTGTTCATGGGGGGAGGGGAAAGAAGAGGTGGAAGAAAACATAATGTGGAAATTAAATATAGTTTTACTTATGAAAAAATAAATATCAAATATATATGTTCATACCCATGATAATGCTAAAACTTGCTACCATGGATTGTAGCTGTGCAGATACTCTACATTTTGCAGGGAGGGAAGAGTCTGTTGGACTAGTCAGAGGAGAAATCACCTGCATTAGCTAATTTTATTAACAATTCCCTGATTTGAGCGATTTGCAAATATTAGAGGTATTCCCCAGTGATTTGCAAAGCCTTACTGCATTTCTAAACAAGACGGTTTATAGACCTTTCAATTGCTCCATTTCAGCATTTCAGCAGGAAAGAGTATTTCAGACATAATTTAAACATTTTCTTGAAAGTTTTTTCCCCGTTTCTTATTGAACAATGAACTGTATAAAATAAATACCCATGGCGTAAAAGTATGTTGTAAGGTCTTCAGCTGATACAGAATAATTGCTTTGTTGATTGTATATCCATGCATGATAAGATATGCATAAGAAGAAATCTGGTACAGAAGTATAAATAATACTTATCTTTAAGCCAGCATCTGTCATCTGCTTCAGCAGACAGTGTTTTCTTTCATTCCTGCATAAAAAGAGCTGAGAGATTTATGGAGCAGCTTTGTTTGTGCTCTGTGATGCTTAATCAATTTTTATTAAATTCTAAATTAAAACTTGGCTTTCTTCATAGACTTGTTTTTTTTTTTTTTCTGTAAGTAGACATATCTGATGTATAGAGCAGGAGAAAGGCTCATGACAGCCACAGAATTTATGTGAAGGTGGGAGGATTTTGGTCTTGAACTTCTGAACACTTTGTTTTCAGAGGGGCTACTCTCAGTCATTTTTTAAAAGCTATGTTGGTATTTCTGTGACATTCATGAATACCACAGAACAACATTTCAGCTATTAATATTTGGACTCCCTGGTTGGTATAATTATTATTGATCTTTGCAAAAAGATTGTGAAAGAATTTTATTTTTATTAATTTGCAGATGGTATGTACGGTTCTGTTAATCAAACTATGTTTAAAGTTGACTTTCATCTTTATGGCAGTTTAAAATATCTTTATGGCAAATTCACATTATTCACTGAGATATGTTAATAAGTAGTGTTATCTCCATTTTACAGATGAAGAAATTAAGATAAAAGTGTAAAGTTAGTTAGTTAGGGTCATATCTCTTGAAAGAGGCAGGATATAGGCTACAGGAGTGATTCAGCCCTTGGCTCAAATTGTATCTCTAATTACTTTAATAAAGAATAGGCACTTATCATATACACAAATTTTATTTTCAAAGTTTAGATAAATTAAATAAATGACTCATCTGAGACAAAAAAACATGTATTAAAATTTGGTAATTTGGTATTTGTTCCAATGCTTTGTTATTCTTGCTGACGCAGAATTGAGTTTATTTAGTCTCACTGTATAGCTCTTGCTGTGCCATTCATGTAAAATTGACGAGCCCTTTATGATCTATTATTTTCTCCCTATGAAGATACTTACACATGCCAATTAAAACACTTTTTTCCTTCATTTTGATGAAGTCTAGGATTTATTCTGTAACTTCCAAGTAAGGTTTATGTCTCAATCCTTCTTAAATAAGCAGAAAAAATGGTGCTTCTGCTTTCCTCTTTTTTATAGCACTACATCATGTTTTGTCCTGGATTGTGGCTGGGAGCTTGTATTACAGTTTCATGATTGAAGCCTTTCAGTAACAGGTTTTAGGAATATAGACCTCCATTCTTTTTTTTACTGCCTAAAAACTCATGGGAAAGAACTGAAGAGGAATCACCTACTCAGTATACTCAAAGGGTTCTTAATTGATAATTTTAAAAAATTGCCTGTTTATTATCTTAAGGAAGTTTGAAAAACAGAAATGTAAAAAGAAATATTTTTGTTTACCTTTACACCTCTGCTTTCAGATAGGTTGACTTGTGTCTTCTACACAGTCCCTGGTATGCACTGGTCTGTCTTTGAGAATGTTTGTTGTCCTCACTTTTCAGAGTAGTGATGAAGTGTGCTGAAAAGCAAATCTCTCAATCCCCACAGCTGCTTTAAAAGACCCCTTTCAGTTTATGCATGTTCATTTTAAGAAATACAGCAGAAATACAGAAATCACAGTAAAGTCAATTCAATGTGGCTGAATGCATTAATTTCCTTTGGTGGCCTTTTTTGGAGAATTTGAGAAAATAATTTTGGTGATAATTCTTACGGAAACAGAATACAGCCTTCAGTTTTTGTAGCTTAGCTGCTAATCAAAGAGATGTCAGTTCTTTTTTTTTTTGTGTCCTTTTTCGTTTTTATCCACTCAAAATACTGCTTGTTATCTTTTCTGAACACATTGGTTCTGTGTCCAATGTAGCAGCAGCAGCAGCATGAAAAAAAAGCATAGAGCTGAGAAACTGAAAGAAATTAGAATGGGAAACAAATAAAGAGAAGTGTCACTGAAAATTTAAAATGAAAACAGGATGTGGACATGATGTAGAAGAGGACTTTCATGATAGACTGCAACTGTCTTCGTAACTGCTCAGTTTGTTGGTTTTTTCTTTTTTCATGAACTAACACAGATCTAGTAAGTTTATGTCTATTTCACGTGCAGTAAATTTAGACTAGATGAACTGAGTTTTTGGAGCCACTGCCAAATGAGGTGGTGATGATGGCTAGAGAGGTTTGGAGTTTGGGAATGTTTCTGTCTGGAACACAGCACATACTGCATCATGCCTTTGACCATGACGCTTTAGACATGCTGCCAAGTGTTTCTAACAAGATAGTGCTGTTACTGCATTTTAATTTTCCTGTTGCATAGAGTACATTTCCTTTTTTGTTTTATAAACTGTTCTCTCCATGGTTTTTGTACCTCTGTAAACAGTTCTGACTATTTGATATGTTGGCAAAGTATGAGGGAATTTCATGCAGATTACTCCTGGTTACATGGCGTTATACACTCCATACAGTTTTGGTAGTGTGGTAGACTTGAGTCCCTAAAATATTCTAAAGACATGATCAGAATTTTATTGTTAGATGTTAGCCAAAGAAAAAAAACAAAACAAACAAACAAACAAAAAACACCAAAAAAACCCCAAACAAAACCAATGCAAAGCAAAGGAGGCATTACTTATATCTTTCAAATGAACAAGAAGACAATTGTGAGAACCATTGGGTATGTAATGAACTACCTTAACAACAGTTAGATCAAGATTTTTCTAAGAAAAACAAGCGTTTAGTTTTCTGCTTTGTATAGGGAGGACTGGAGTCTTCCACAAAATTCAAAACCTCTAAAATTTAGTGAATGTTATGGAAATCTCAGAAAGTATACTATTTCAATCTACAAACTATTCACACTTTTATAGGTTGAAATTTTATCTCTTCAACAGAAGAAAAATTAAATATTTTTTACATTTGGAAATGGTCATATAAAACACCATTGAGTCTATGCTATAAATTCTCAAGTTATAAAATCTGCAGTAATTACTTTCAGTAATGTTAAAAAGGGTACAAAGTATTTTAGACCAACTATTATTTTCCTCTTTTAGTCTTTTTCTTTTTTGGCTTTTTTATGATCTTTAACAGCCCTAGTGACTGAGGACCCCATTTGAACAATAGAGTTCCCCCTGCCTGAATGAGGTTGCTGTCCTGTATCCTATCCATGTAATCATTATGTGGTACATAATCATCGTGCAGGATCTTGCAGTCACCATAGGGACCATTGAGAATATAATATATTAATCTTCATATATTATGTTTCTATATTATGTTTATAACTGAAGAGGTTTGTTATACTCAGCTTAAGGTATTTCTGAGATACTGGGCTTCTGAAATACAGAGTATTTTTAATTTCAACCTTTGTCACTGTTCACCTTAGAGGCAGCTGCATATTTGTGGTGGATATTGTGATTTCTTGTGGTATAAAACAATATCAAAGTTTTAAATATATCTTTTTATAGTAGGAATTTTTTAACTGCTGTGCTGTTTGCCCAGTAGCATACCCTATCAGCATTCAGTACCACAGCTCTTGTAACCTTAATCTGGTCATCCACATCATAAACAGTTTTGTCGGCTAGTAAGAATAGCAGGGTCAATGCCGTCTGATGTGGTTTTGGCAACACTTCCGTTGTTTCTTCATGCTTGTGCTTTCTGTAAAAGGTATCTGTTAACCCTGAAAAAAATATGCTAACCAGTAAGTGAAAATTTACTTCTTGTGGCTTGGCTACCTTAGTTACTATTGTGAATAACCTTCCTATGTTTGTGTTTGCAAGAGTGATTTTTGTACTCAGAAGGGTTACGGAGTCACCTTCTCAGCCTGTACACCTTCTGTCTTTCTCCCTGACAGCATGGCTTTGATAGGACAGTTCAGTGCTGGGCCATCATAGCAGTAGAAAAACTGTTCACCAGAAGTGAATAAATGTTATTGCAGACTGGAGATTAGGAATTGAAAAGTTAAGGACCAACTCTCTCTTGAGCAAAGCATTTATCTGAACACCCTTACCACCCTTGCTGTTTCTGTTTATCTGCTGCTTTTCTGGTTTTTTTTTTTTCTTTTTTTTTTTTCTTTTTTTTTTCCTTCTTCTGGTAAAAGAGTGAAGAATAGGTGCTGAGTTCCAAAGCACTGACTCATGGGACCACAATGAAGCATTAGGATACAGCCATTTCCTACCTTTGTTTGAAATCAGCCGAATGGCTCTGGCGGATGCGGCCCTCGGCTGCAGGGCTTGGTGGAAGGAAATGCTTTTCATCTTTATGGAGTATGGAAAGTTGCTCAGTGATTGCTTTGTGCATCACATGTGGCAAGCATGTAAAAGGCTTTGCTGTGCGTTGCTGTAGACCCTCATAGCCACCTGTGGCTCTGAGGTTATTGACTTCAGGAAAAATATTTCCCAAGTAGTTAGAAAAGGGCGGCAAGGGAGATGAGATTATGAATTCTAAGAGCACTGTCTACTTGCACCATTTCTGAGGCTGTTTTACCGGTGTGAGAAAAACACCACCAATTCTTCTTTCAGTCTCAGAAACATGCTAACAACGAGATGAAACTGAGCACAGAAAAAAAGTATTTTTTTTTTCTTGAAGTGGTTCAAGGATTCAATGGTTGCTCTGAAAACAGGCTCTGCTCTGAGCACTTAACTTCACTTACAGGGGTGTGTCATAATCTCAGAAAAGACATCACATTTGCATGTAGTAAGAGTAAATGCTTTAAAACCTCCAACTTTCAGAGTAGGTAACTCAATGAAGGACTAAAAAGAACAATGGAAGCACTTAAAGAAAAACAGTGAACTGAAGAAAAACTGAAAGATTAGGTGGTTGTTGTGTATTTATCTTTAGTCATAAAATTCGTTGTGACTCTTTCCACTATTTTATTCTGGGGTCTTTTATAAATGACTCTTGTGACCTTTCATTTAGCAAGACTAGACATAATTTTTCAAATGTTTTTGTTTATTTTTAAACTGTGTTGAATTTGTTGGTTTAGTGATTTCAGTTACTCAGAGGCAAACTGTTTAGTGGTGACCTATCATTCTTTTCTTAACTAGTGCCTTATTGGCATGTGCTGTCAGTGTTAGTGAACATATTTAAAGAAAAGGCAAAAAAAGTATAGTCTTGGAAATTCTCCAACGAAGGGTTAGGAAACAACGTACGGACAAATGCTTCTGCTTGGAACAAAATAGAAAAGGGTCCCTGGTTCATGTATTTGTCTGTATGTGTTTCTAGTTTTTGTTAAGCCAAAATTAAACACAGTAGAGTTCACTGTTTGCTAATCACCATGTGTTTACTTTCTCTTCCAAAACTGAAGTTGCCAACCAATACATTTCCTACCCAGTGCTATGAATCTGTCCAAATAAACATGGGAAGTAGTAAAACAATGACACTATATGAAAATACATCCTCATTCACTAAACAGAGTGCAAAAAGTTCTGTGAGGTTTAGCAGGAACATAGAAATGTGCATCTTATGGGCTGTCCAACATATGAAAAAATGATAACATAACATGAATTATGCTCTCAAGAAAAACATCCTGTGATTTAGGGAGATGAACATTGATTATTTTATATCATGCTCCTTCTGTAATCCCTCTGGGCTTGAGCATTTTGTTTCTTGTGGTTTCATGGTAATGAGGAAGGTAAGTGTCTTGCAGAGAGCAAATGATCAATTCCAACTACTGCCTCAATCAGTAAAGGTTACCAAGGTGTCCTTCAAAGTGAATTTTAAAAGAACTTCTGTTGCAGATCACAGAAGCAAGAGCAGGAACCTTAAGTGCAAAATCAGAACCATAGAATCATCATGGAATACCCTGAGTAGGCACAGACCCACAGCATAATTTGAGTTCTGTCTGTACTCCAAGAATGACACCATGTGCTGGCGAGCACTGTCCAAACACTTCTTGAACTCTGTCAAGCTGGTGCTGTGACCACTTTCCAGAGGAGCTCTTTGGCTGAGAACCTTTTTCTAATATCCAGCCTAAACCTTTCTTCATACAGCTTCATGCTTTTTCCTTCAGTCCTGTCACCATTCACAAGAGGGAAGAAATCAGTGCCTGCCTCTCTGCTTCTCCTCACAAGCGAGCTATCAACTGTAATGGGGTCTTCTGGTCTCCAGGCTGACAAACCAAGTGACCTCACATGGCTTCTCCTCCAGACCTTTCACTGTCTTTGTGGCCCTTTTCAGGATGCTCTCTAGTAGTTTGCTTTCTCTCTTAAACAGTGGTGCCCAAAACTGCCCCAGCACTAGTGGTGAGGCTACCCCAGCTCAGAGCAGAGTGGGACAATCCCCTCCCTGGCCTGCTGGAGATGCTGTGCCTGATGCCCCCCTGATACCCACCCTTGGCCCTTCTGGCTGCCAGGGCATTGCTGATTCATGCTCAACTTCACATTGTCCAGGAGAGAATCACAGATCCCAAAATCAATTATGTTGGAAAAGACTTTTGAGATCATTGAGTCCAACCCATGGCTAAGCACCACTGCGTCAGATAGGCCATGGCACTGAGTGCCACATCCAGTCTTTTTTAAAAAAACCTTCAGGAACAGTGGCTCCATCACCTACTTGGGAAGCCAATTCCAATGCCCAGTCACTCTTTCTGTGAAGATTTCTTTCCTAATGTCAGGCCTAAACCTCCTCTGCTTTAGATTTGGATTGTGTCTTCTTGTCCTATTGCTGGTTCCCTGCAAAAGAGACAGACCCTCACCTGGCTACAGCCTTTTTTTAGGCACTCAGAGAGAGTGAAAAGGTCACCCCTGAGCCTCCTCCTCTCCAGGCTAAAATACCCTACCTCCATCAACCACTCCTCGTAGCACTTTTGCCCAGACCCTTCTCCACCATTGTTTCCCTCTCCAGACATGCTCCAACATCTCAACATCCTCCCTAAATTGGGGGCCCCAGCACTGGACAAGGCACTTAAGGTGTGGCCTCACCAGCGCTGAGCGACAATCCCTGGGAGTACAATCCCAGGGGGACAATCCCTGCCATGGTCCTGCTGGCCACACTATTGCTGATAGAGCCCAGGATGCCATTGGCCTTCTTGGCTGCCTGGGCACTGCTGGCTCATGTTCAGCTGCTGTCTCACATTCAGCTGCTGCCTCACTTCCCCTAGGGCCCTTTGGGCCCTTTCTACAGTCCTGCTTTCCAGCCTGTTCTTCCCCAGTCTGTACACACAAACGTAGTTGCCCTGTCCCAGGTGCAGAATTCAATGCTTATCTTCTTTAAGCTTCATAGAGTTGGTGATTGCACAGCCCTCCAATTTGCTGAGGTCTCTCTGCAGGACCTCCAAGGGAGTCAACAGTTCCTGCAATTTGGCAAACTAACTTAGTATACCTTTAAGTTCTTAGATAATGTTTTTTGCTTTTGTGAGCAGCTGATGTTGGGTGAAAGTCTTCTATGTGTGGCAGAAAAGAAGCTATTCCATACAGCTGTCCATCTTTTCCCTCCAGCCAAATTCGATTAACTCACAACATATTTGGTCTGTGGCAAAATTTATGATGAAGTCAGCAGATAGTTCACAAATGAGTCAAAAGTAGCTTCTAACCATCGATTTTGTCTGTCTTTGAGCTGGAGAATGAGAGCTGACTTTTTTTCAGTGCCTCATGCTTTGTTACACGTTTTGGGTGGAAAATAAAGAACTATGCAAAATGCATGGAGGCAGACCATGATACAAAGATTAAGAGACCCAATTCCTCAAGAACATACTGAAAAATTTTATATCTCATCCAAAGGAAGAAACTTTCAAGAGTTCATCCCGGTGTGTGCAAAACTTTATGGGGACCCCTACTTTGAAGGCCCTCTGTTCTTGAGATGCGGTCCTGAAATGGCATTCTGCCCTGGGGATATTTCTTGGTTGTCCTTGGCAGCAAGTCAAACAACTGCCTCCTTCCACCAGCAAACCACCTACTTGTTCTCTGTAGGTCTGATTTTTGAACCCCATCCAATTAAGAGTTCATGCTTAAATCTTATGACTTGCCATCCAAGGTGACAACCTGGAACTGTCTAATGTTGTACTATAACAACTACATAATTCCCATACTTCATCTGAGGATTTTCTTTTGAAGTGCAGCTGCAACTACTAGTTCTGTTGATATTTCCTTTGTTTTTAAAATTTCTTCTGGTGGTGTTTATGAACTTGAATGCTATGAAAAATTGTTTCTACAGCAGTTGGGAGCACATCCTTTACTGTGAGGCCCAACTGTCATGTAACTCTGCAGCCATGCAACCTGAAATAAAAACAGCAAGACATATAAACTTCTTAAGTACTCTTTGACTGGGAGACTCTGGCTTTACAGTTGAGCAATTATCCCTGGGATGCCTAGAAGTCAGCCACTTCACTGTTAATCACAAAGGGCAGCAGGAACGCTTGCTCAAGCCAAGCTTAAGGCCTCTCTTCTTTCATCTAGCTGATACATTCCTCAGAAAGTAGCTTCTGATGGACTGAAATTCAATAGTCAGATGCATACACAAAATGAAACTTGCTGAATGTTATTTTGATTGCTTGGACAATTTAGAAAATAAGGTAAATGTAGTACTGTCATCTGGAAAGCACTAGGTTTTGTTACCTGGTCAAGGGTCTTTCATTGTTTCTAAGAAAATTTTAAGTAATTAAAAAAGATTAGGAATTTTTTTTTGTTGTTGTTTGTTTGTTTTTCCCACATCAAGGAACACTTACGTTAGTGGGAAAAATTAGGAATGGGATATTTCCATCTCTGCTGAAGAAGCCGTATGGATAGAAGATGTCTGCAAGGGTGTGAGGGCAGCAAAAGAGATGCACCAGTGATTCCTCTTGAATATTTAATAAGGATTTAAAAATCTTTTTATTCATACTTTAAATCACATTTTTCTATTACATGAAGTAAAATTCTGGGGCTAAGAAAAATGTGAACAAAATCTTGATGACATTTGATAAAAACAATACTCAAAGCTCCTCCTTTGCCACCCTACTTCCCCCGTATTTGAAAAATCTCTAGAAGTGACAGTTGGGTTCAAAATTTAATCACACCGGGCACCATGAAAAACCAACGCAGACATAATATCTGCCCTAAGGAGTTTATGGACCATTTCAGGGCTTGATGCCAGGAGAGGGTGTAGCAAGCAGTGAGAACAAGGAAGAGGTAGTAGTTCTAGGAACTTATGACTATCCTGTCTTGCTAGATAAACACTCTGCTCAGTGTCAGCATCATTCAGTGAGGTTAAGATGCAAACAAAAACACTGATGCATTTGGTAATCATGGCTAGTCATCTGGCTTGTGACAGGCCTGGTGAATTTATGAGATAGAGCTACTGTCAGCTCTATTTCTCAGATTTTATTATAGTCACTTTTGGGCAGAAGGTTTTGGGCCTCAGCTTATTAACTCCTTGTTTATGGTCTGGTTTTTAATATATCTTCTCCTACAGAGGAGCAGTTTTGACATACATCTTTAGAACTTTTATTTCCAAAAGAAGAATATTTTCATAAAGCATAATGGTTGGGGGTTTTCTTCTTCCCTTGCACTTCTGAGAAGATGACAAATACTTTCCCCTTGTGAACATTTCAGTCAGTGGGAGTAAACTAATAAGCAAGCATACAGTGTATCTGAAACAGATAAACCAATTTTCTGGGTACAAGATGCTGCGTTCTTTAGCTGTTTTCACTAACTCCCCTTTTCTTGGGCTCATTTGGGGAAGGAGGCAGACTGCTGACAGATAATTAGCCAGTTCAGGAAGGCATTCTCTCTATAGGGCATCCTGAAGTACGTTCTCAGAGCTCATAGAAACTGACCGCCTGCTTTATTGCCCTGGGCAGGCAGGAGTGGCTTGTTGTAAGAGGATCTCTTAAAGAAAGGTCACAAAATCTGTGTGGAAGTGCATAAGATGCCAGAATAGAGCTGTGATATGACCACAGGAATGTTACCATATTAGATAGGATTCAGTGGACCAGGTCCACTGGGTACTTAGCTCCTGGTGAAGCACTCCATGTTTGATAGCAGCTGGTGGAATGTGCAAGAAACATGTTAATTGACAGTCAGAGAATAACCTGCCCATAGGGGGAAGTTGCTTTCTCAGCTCAGGCAATTAGTGGTTTTCTTTTGCCTTTTAGCAGGAGTTTTCCTGCTTTGTCTGTAGTGAGCAAGCAGTTTACTTTGCTGAATAAGAGCTTTCACGTGGCTGTGGGAAACTCTGTAAACGTGTTGTGCTCCTACTTTCAGAGCTGTGCTACTCATAGGTACTGTTTAAATGGAAAAGGGCAAGCTGAGAAAGCTCAAAGCAGAAAATCAAGATGCTTTTTAGTGAGATATAATCAGTAAAATCTCTATGATTTACCTTTTTTTTTTTTTAACTGCCTTTAAACCATTCAGGCCCAAATGTGCTTCCTATTATTGATGTAGTGATTTTAGTCTGGTCTGTGATGTAGACATTCTAGTCCTTGGGATTGTCATACAAATCAGTAAATGAGACAAATGCCTTCCATACCTAACTCTCTTCTCAACCAATGTCTCATTGAAATACGAATCTCAAACACACCTACTTCCACAAACTTAGTAGAGTTGGGCAAAGGGGGTGTTATGTCACTCCTTTGGCAAAACATAAACAGGGATAAATATCCCATGAATATGAAGATTTTCCTGAAATTTAAACCAAACATTGTGTATATATATTTTTTTTATTTTTTTAGAATCCCAGCTTGTTTACATTCTAGTTTATGCCTTGTACTTTTCTACTTGAAAGCTTTAAATCTCCATTGACAATCATCAATTGGCTTTTGAATTCCACAACTGAAGTCTAGTAACTGGACCTAAATTTTCAGATTGATTGTAATTTACATTAAAATGTATAGCTATCTCACCATTATTGCAAGATCATGTAGAAAAAAAAATTCCCTTTGTCCACATAATTAAAGAGGTAATATTTGTTGAGAGGTTTTTGGGGACAGTAGCAAATGAAGAGTTAAACAAATGACCGGTTTATGTTGAACTGAACATTCAGTGTTGATGGATCCTTAATCTCTAAACAGATGGTTTACCACAGTCCCATTGTAGTTCAGAAGTACCTCTTGTATGAGAAAATGCAGTCATGCAGAAACTGTACAAACACTATTGACTTGCCCACTTCTTGCTGCTGCTCCTTTTCTCTCTCTTCCTCCTTCTTAAAAAAAAATAAAAAATTGCAGTGTTAGTTTAACTTTCATGCCCATAATTCTTTTTGGCCTTTTTTAACCTAGGATTTCTCTTTTGCTTGTAAATTAAATTAATATAATGGATATGATGGTCTCAAAAACTTTCAATATGAACTGATTATGAATGCCCTTTCAAATTTGACTGGTTTTTTATTATCAGAGGACACTTCTTTTGCTTCACATGACTTCTCAAATCATGGCTTTTCAAATTCCTGAAGTTCTGTAATATTATAATTTATGAAAAAGGGAGAGGAGAAAAGAGAGATATTTTAGTTCCTCCTTTTGTTAACCCATTTTTTTATATAGAAAAAGAAACAGGTCTCATTATTCAAAGCTGAAAATCTGCCAGCTTGTAAAGTATTCCTTTTCATATGAGAAAGATTAAGTTTGCATTTTATGCAAGTTCCCTAATATGCAGCTTTGTCTCTTGTCATACATCACATAATTACTGCATTTCACCGCCAGCAGTCATTCTTAGGTTAAAACCAGCTATAAACTTCTCATTGTAAAAATAAGACAATGAAACTAGGATGTACACCTTCAAAAAGGGAACCTACTGTTAAGGGAGTTAATCTCTTCATTGCACAATAGATAAAGAATAAATAATTTTCACTTAGGGCTTTTCTTCCACATGCAATCAAAATAGTTTGTCATAACTTATCTGCTGCCAAAGGCTTCATGAACACAGAGTTTTTTTCAGATGGGGTTTTTCTTCCTTCCATACTGCATTAAAAGAAGGTAGTTTTTATATAAGTCACGACAATTGACCAGAGTTTGGTGCTTGTCTTTTGGAGAGTGGAGAGCTTCTCCATACAGGGGGTGTATTACAGGGGGCTACACACACCACCTCTTTACAACCTCAGCCAAGATAAAGAATGTTTTCTGGACAAGGAAAAGGCTGTGGTCAGACCACATTTTCTCTAAAAAGTTTTGTCCTGAACTGTAACCAGAGCATGGAGGCTGACTGAGAATGGCAGTTGGCAAGTGTGATATTATTTTGTGCCAGGCAGAGACTTGCTGTGTCTTCTAGTATTGCCTCCTATGTAAAAACTGTATTCTCTCCCAATCCAGTTCCATCAAACCAAAAGATGAAGAACAGGGAAACTAGATGTTTTTTCTTGTTGTCAAAGCCTTCCAGAGTTAGGAAGGAAGCCTGAAAAAATTCAGTGTTCCATCTTCCAGTGGGAATTTCATTCAAAGTGAAAATACAGCTAAGATATCCTCCGTGTCATGTCAACATTTTATATGACATTTTCCTTTAGAAGGTCTATTGTGGGATCACTGGCACCTGTGTATAGTGGACGGATATATCCATTGATGAATTTGCACTTTTGAAACTGACAACAGAGAAATAGACAAAAAAGGGATGGAGGAAGGGAGGGAGGCTGGGAGGAATGGAGAGAGAGTTTGCAGATCCGATACACTAAAGAACAATACGAGGACTGAACTGTCCATCACGTGTCATAAACTGTGTGACATCCATATTCTGCTTATTAGGTCACCACACAAGATAAATCTCCAGGAAGTATTTTATCTTGCCTTTGGAATTCACTCAAAATTTGTGTTTAGTGCATGCAAAGTGAAGGAAGGTCAGCTAAGTGTCTTGGTGTCCTGACACAGTATTTTCACCAGGAAAAAAAAAAAAAGAACAACAAACAGATGAATAGAATAGAAATATATTTAGGAGAGGTTTTAAAAAATGACTATTGATTTCAACAGTAAAAATATGGGAATGCAGCCATATGGTCAGTGGAGAAAGCTTTTCAGAGCCTGCCCTTGTACCAGAAGATGGTTAGGCAAAATACACCTACAAATTCAGAAAACAGGTTTTCTGAGTAGGACGACTCAATGCTGCACAAGTGCTTTGCAGGATTTTCCTGCATGATTTACAATGGAAGGACACAGTCAAAAAATTTTGAGGTAATTTTTCAAAGCTTTTTAGCATCAGAGATGCCTTGTTTCATATAAAACCTCTGCATTTCAAAATGAAAATTAGCAGACAAAAAGCATCCTGTTGTTGAAGTAGCATACTGAAAGTTAGCCATGCCAAAGTCTTCCCCTGAAAAGAGTTGAAAAAATCTATTGAACAAGATTTTTTTCCACATAGTATCAAATACGACTGAACTACAGCAAAACAAATTTCTAAGAAACCTGAAATTGTATAATATTAATTACAGTAATGATGAAAGGTTCTAAATAAATTAGTTCTTCCAGAAGCCATCCATGAGAAATTACAGTGAGAGCCAAACCACAAGCACTTTTTTGCCTCTTTGAAACATTTAGATGGAATGCTTTCCAAAAGAGGGATGTGCTTGAGGGGAAAAGAAGAAAAGTAATCTTGTTAACCAAAATAAGTAGAATTCAAAATTACTTTTGGAGCTTTCCCTTTCCTATTGAGAGAAAACAATAGGAGTGGAAATGTTCCTAAACTAAAATTCAGTTCATATGTAAAT
The DNA here is from genome assembly GCA_025920805.1 of Petroica traversi. Lineage (NCBI taxonomy): Eukaryota > Metazoa > Chordata > Aves > Passeriformes > Petroicidae > Petroica > Petroica traversi. The sequence continues at coordinate 7,918,410 of JAHLSL010013749.1, forward strand.
TACACTTGCCATTGCAGGGTCCTCTTGCAATTGCAGAGTAGGAATATTCTCTGAAGCCCCCTAATTTTATTCTTCCAAGTAGCGTGATTTGCTAATTCTACAAGAACTCTCTGTGAATAAGAGTGCACATGAAGTTGGTTCTTTCAGGTGTGTGTGGTATATATCCTAGAGTTACAAAGCACTTTACAGAGAGAAATATCAAATAAAACCAGCTACACTGCACTAACGACTTTTCTCCAGGCTCTTTGAGCTTAATTACTGTAACCAGTAGCAAGTGCAAATATCATTTCAGTGTAATAGGTCACCTCAGGTCCAATTAGCCTGCAACTTGTGCAGAAATCACATAGTCAAATTGCTTGGTCACCAGTTAAGAGGCTCACTGTTTTTCCAGGAGGTTTAAATCCCCAACTGTTACATAAGCCAGCATCAACTTGCCTGCTAAATGTGGGCACTTATATTTGGGATTCATCAAAATCTGGGAAGCAGTTATTTCTTACACCATATTTATGAATAATGACAAGACGCTGCCAGCTGGTGTGTGTAAAGTTGTCTAGACCAATCTAAGAGCAGTATGTTTTTGCATCTTTTCTTATGGCAGCTTTGAGGGCCAAGGAGCCAGACTGGATAATTTTCCAGGGATTGCTAAATGACCTCAAACTCTAGCAGAAAAAATGCCTGCAAACACTACAGCTTTGGCAGCTGCGACAGAAATACTAAAAAAAACCCCAAAAACCCTACAAAAAACAAAAAACTTGGACGGGCATCAGGACTTACGCTTTAGGATTAATGTTGTCTTAGAGAAAAAGGAAGTTTTCTACCTAGGCCTAATCTTTCATATTTTGTATGGGGAAATTTTGAATTTATCATCACAATTACATAGTGCTGATCATGCTTTGAAATATGATCATGAATTAAGATTTGGAGGTGTGACCTAGTGGGGTAGGGAACTGTATCTGCAATTCATTCTGCAGTGTTCCCCAGTGAAAGGATGCATGAAGGAATTTATTAAATTTGTTTTTCTTTTAAACCAGATTTACATCTTTTCATATGTATTTCTTTTCTATCTTGTGTACATGTTGAATTCTAGATAACTGTACAGTTTTGTGATATAACTTGGGTTTTTTCCCCCTGTACATTTTTTTTCTAGAAGGGACCAGTCCTGCAAACGACATCCAGCATTCAAACTGTCTTTAGTAAGGGTGAAAACCCTAACCAAAATTGCTGGATTCTGAAAGGGACAACGTGTGCGATTTAGAAAAGAAAGGAAAAACATGACGTGAGGGAGATATGGGATGAAGAAGACTTTTATGAAAAAGAAAATTTTTTGCAAGAGGAAGAAGAGAAAGGCAGAAAAAAGTTAGTTTAACTGTGAGAGACCTAATTTTTTCCGTGAGAAGTAATAGTTTTGGCGTAGACATCAACTCCATCTTTATATGCAAAGACACCAGATGATACCATGATTACTACAAACTGAATGCTCAAATTCTTCTTTAAAAAAATTGCCCAAAGCTTTATTGGAAATATCTTTGTCTTTATGCATAATAAATATTCAATTCATGCTGAAAAAATAATTTATAGCTTAGCTTTACAGGCAGAAATGTTTGATAATGATTATATATTCTGCAAATAACATACAGCCAGTTCCCCTGAGAGTTCCCTTGAACAATCATATAGACTGTTATTTTAATACTACATGTGAAAAAAACACGTACAGTAGCAGTCTTAAAGTGACACTAATATTTTGTCACTTTAAGAACTTATCTCTTTGTCTTTTAATTTTTTTTTTATTTTACTGTGTGTTCATGTCTAACAAGTGCTCATTTAAAGAAAATTGAGTCTAACCATGTGTAGTAAAAAGATATGATTCTACTTATCTGCTAAAAAAGAGAGGTAATGATATAATTCTATAGATCTCTCAAAAAATATGTAAATTTGAAAATGCCTGTTAAAGTTTCCATCACTTGCCCCACTGTGCTGCCATATTGTAGAAAATTGAGTGAGTTTATTTATTATTTTGTTTTACACCTGGATACAATGAGTTGCTGTGGGGAAGATTGTGACTCTCAGAGGCCTCTAGACAAACTGTGACTCATTAGACATTCCTGAAGCATGGAGAAATGGAAAAGCCAATGGAGTGCTATTATATCTGGGTATAAATTACGCAAGGACAGTTAAGAGTATAGTGTTGAGGGATTAACATCATGTGGTACGTTTTCCATTTAATTAAATAGAGATGCCACTCCAACGGTAGTGGTATCTGTAGAGAAATGAATCCCATATCAATATGTATGTTTAGAGCTCTCAAGACAAAGAACAGCTTACTCAGTGGAGAAAAATTGCATTTCTGTTTGGAAAAGAATGGACCTATCTCTGACACTGCATAAATCCCCTTGTTATTGTTATGCAGTGAGCACTTGCCCACATGTCTGGAAGATACGCTCATCCATGTTTAGGGGAAGGATGCTAAGAATCTGCATTTCTTGTTGAACCATAAGTAGGTGTTAGGATAATTCTATCACTGAATAGATGGAGGGAGAAGATTCTCCTCTGTGTGCTCTGTGCTGTGTCCTTGCCATGACTCCTCAGTCTTGTTTAACCTCTGATTTTTCATTGCTAACCTCAATTTCATGACATTTCTCACTCGTGGAGATTACAGCTTTCTTGTCCGACCACCAGAGTAGAGGGGTCTCACTGCATCTTCTTTCTGTGCTAATCCACAAAATTTCATTTATATTTTTAAGCTCTCTTCTCCCAGAAACAGGAGAGAGAACACCAAGTAGCTCCAAAATGAGAGAGGTATTAGAGGAAAATAGCTTCCAACAGTTTCTGCTCTCCTTTTCCTTCACTACCCACCGGACATGATAAGAGGCATAAAGGAATAGGAAGTCAGAAAAAAAGTCGATTAGTTCAGCTGGTCAGAGAAGGATTGCTTTGCACATACATATTTCAGTTTGTTGTGTTTTTTACTTGAGACTATGTAAAGTTAGGTTTGCAGTGCTGGTAGTCTAGGAAAAGTACGACCCTGTCCCATTTGCTTTCTCTGATGAGCTGCAGTCTAATGGCAGTCATGTAACAGCTCTGCACATTGCTCTGTTTGGTGATTTTAGAGAACATCCTTAGATGAGCTGTTCTTGTGGAAAATTTCTTCCATTGTTGGTAAATGGTGCATGAGGCTGTCAGCCAGCATTGAAGACTCTGGTTACCCTCCTGACTGACATTAGATATGTTTTTGTCGTGCAGTGTTATCGTATATATGCCAGAAATGGCTAAAAAACTGGCGAGGATTAAGTAGATTAAGTTTTAGCAAAGTATGAATTTCTGTGGTTCATGCCTAGGATGCACCTCAAGAAGCTTCATCTGTAAAAGTCATTCTATTTAACTAGTGAGGATTGTTGTCAAGTCATCTGAGAATTTCTTTCCATGGAACTCATCTAAGACTGATAAAGACAAGAGTTGACATCACCTTTCTGTAACACAAAGAGCCTTATAGAAACAAAATATGCATTTTTTCCTTTGTTAGGGAAACAAGTCTATACTATCTAATACAGGATTTTTTCCTACTACTATTTTGCATAGACTAGTTGTTGTTATCCATGTTAAGACAAGAGCACTTGACCTGCTAATCATTCTCTTTTGCAACTATTCCAGCCTTCCAGTCTTCTGACTGCAATCACTAAATATGTAGTAATACTTTTTAAAAACACAAGTAAAATAAAAAAATAAAAATAAATAGAGAAAGATCTTCTATTTTATTTTCAGCACAGATCAAGTGCCTTCACTCTTTTATGCCTAACACTGAAAAAGAAATCCGGGCAAATAACAACCAAATAGCAAAAAAGCCAAGCTGGACTGTTCTACATCTTTAGAGTGGTATGAATGGTCACTATGAGATGCTGGGAGATGTGACTGTTCATACGTGTCCCTCACACTGTTGCAAAGGAGAAAGTGCTCAAGATGCACATTTTGTGTGTGCTCCATTTTGGAAAACAAAATGTTTATTTAGACCATGAAAAACTACTTAGGGTAGATTTTTGAGGTTTATATCCTTTCTTTCATGTTTCTATGCCTGCACATTATGGGGCTGGATATTCTAATTGAATATGGTATTTTTGAGAAGGTAAACATAAACTTTTCCAGATGCTAACTGGGGGAAATTTTCAAAAACACCTTTCACAGACAACCTTCTGCTCCCCTTCAAGGTGGATGCTGGTAGGAAAAATACAGCCATTTCACTGTTTTGTTCTTAGAGCCCAAAGACCAGAAACACTTTAACCTAGATACATGTGTCATGCCCAGCTTAAATTCTGATTCCATTACTCTAATATATGGTGTATTTTTTACAGTGGCAAGGTTGACAGATATGTTGTTTTAATTTGCAATTTTCTATACCAAAGTTAGTTTTTTGGGAGGCTCAGGTGGAATTTCTTACTTCCTGCTTAAGTTATCCCATTTGGCTCTAATGTGAGTACTCAGCAGTTAGATGTGTATTCAACAATACAGATTTATTAGTTAGCCTTATAAACTGTGGCATCTATGAGTTGTGTGTGGCTTAAAAAGCATATCTCAGAGATGGCTGACATTCAGTTGGTGTGAAATGCAATTCATGGGCCAAACTTTTCATTTGTCTACATAAATCTACTTTAGTTCAAATGATGTATTCCTGGCTGACCCTGGAGTAACTGAGAGATGCCATTCATTTCACAGACAAAGTATATTAATAAACATTAAGTTCTAAGAATTTTTGGTGCCACAGAATTTATTAGCCATTTTAACATCACCGTGTCTCCTCTTATTTTCCATCCCCAAGCAGTGGAAAAATCTTCAGATAACCAGTTGCTGGATGTACTTTGAGTCTAAAAGGTGTGATTCTGAGTGAATATATTTCATGCAGTTAAAATGGATTAGGTATATTTCCAGATGACCAAATGAGCTTTTAAAAACCATCTTATATATTGAAATTGAAGTGTTAGGCTCTCTTTGATGCAGAGATATGTCATTGTTGCTTATGGATGAAATGCTTGGTGCCCAGTGGCAGCTAAATCAAAAAGAATTTGACATAGTTGTGTCAAAGTTGTTTTGTAAGCTTTTGTAAGCTTTTGTAAGCTTTTGTAGCGAGGTCTGTTGGGTTTCCCCCTTGGCCTCAAGAGCTCATCTATTTCACTACTTGGCATCCTCTGAAGATGCTGCTAATTTTCACATATTTTGTGGTTTTGTAGTGTGGTGAAGTCCCACTAGGTGCTAGACAAACAACTTCTGTATTTTTGATTTAAGCTGCATTTGTGCTAGGCTGTCAGAGGTAAAGGATTAATATATCATTCCAACTGATTATTTGGTTGTCCCTCCCAAATCCTTCAGGGAGGTTTGCACACTGGAAATTTCACATAACCTTCAAGTTTTTAATTTGAAATAATCATCCAAATACCCCAAACTATTATTACAGCATCAATGAACAGTCTGTGGCATTTTAGTTGTTTTGCTAAGGAGTGCACAGTCTTTTGTTCCACAAGTTGTTTTCCATTTACTGTTCCTTACAAAAACCTCTTCAATATGCTGTTTTTTCAGAATATGTTTTTAATCAAAAAGTACATGTTGATGTTTCACGATAAGGCAAGAGGAAAGACTAGCCACACCTTAAGGAAAATGCTCTAACCCTACAGCCTACTTGTTCCCTTGCTTGGAAAATCTTGTTGGCTCTCAAAATATTCAACACCATACAAATTTGCCTTTTGCTCTAAAAAGGATACAAAACACTAAATCCCTTCTCCAAAACCGAATGCTTGTAATGTTATGAAAAGGGAGAACAGATGGTAGCATAAAGCTTAAGGGGAAAGTATAGCACTTTAATTCAAATTGTTTGACAGAGCTAAAGACAGCCACTTAGTTACCAATTGCTTAAGTTATTTATGCTCCTTTGTGTAAAAGAAGAAAACGAGGAAATTAAAATGTTTTGTACATTCAGGGGGAAAAGGGTAAGATAAGGCAAAATGGTAGTTTATTTGATTATGCTGTTTGGTAAAAGCAATGCCCAAAATGTGATTGATCTTACTAAGCAGCCTTACAGAATCATTAGAATAATTGAAAACTAATTGTTTAATAAGTTATCGTATAATTTTGGTTTCACAATGGACAAGTTTTCCTTGTTACACTGTGATAGCCTACTAGGAAAATACTCAGAGCTTCATAACTTGGAACCTTTTGGTATATTCCTTCCACTTTTAACTAAATTAGTTTTGCAGTTCCTCAGGATTTAGATTGTGATTCAGTGCATTAACTTATCCCCATGCTGTTTTGATTGAACAGCAAAGCATCCATTACCAATGCCATATCCAAAGTGACGTTTCCATACAGACTGCCTGCTGTTTCATTCATAACCACAAGGCAGCCCAAAATGACTTTACTTCTTTTTACAACTTGCAAGGAGTTAATGGACTGTGCTGGCCCCCTGCCAAAACCTTTAAGAAACTTTATTAATGTGTTATGAGGCTGGGACACCATAGTGCGGGTTTTTATTGGTTGCTCATTTTAATGAATAAAAATATGTATGCACAATTAAAACCAGGTTTTCAAGCAATTGCCTTCTAGTAAATGTTAAGTCTTTGACAATGATATTCCTAATGTTTGCTAATGACAGTTTTGTATATTTCTTTCCATTATGCAAAATTTTGCCCTGCAAGGATATTAAATTCGTGTTATGAATGTTCCTTTCCATGCTAGCACCACATTTGGCCCTGAGAGTACTCCTTTTGGATACAGAAAAACAACTATTGAAACTTCTGGTTGGGCTTTACCATAAAAGACTGAAAGTTACATGGCTGTGGAGATGTAGTCAGTCTGTGCACACTATATTATGAGCTAACATAATGTAAATAGCTTAAAAATTAATGCCAGAAGTCAGTTACTGTTAGGTTGGTTCTCTGATGCGATTTAAATGTTATTTTGCAAACATTTATTCCCAACAGGTGATGGTTACTCTAACACATCTTTAAAATTTAGAATTCACTTAAACAGTGAAGTAGGTAAGACTAGCTGATACTCTCAACAGGTTCTAATGCATGGGAACAAGAACAGAGATGGTTCATTGCATAACGATATGTGAACACTTTTTTAAAATAGGCTGTTTCATTACTTTTCCTTCCATCATTAAAAAATAAAAGTGATCATTTAGAGCCCTTGCTCACTAAAAAGTATACCAATGTCCAGTCCTTGGATGCTTTTCTCTAAAACCTATCAGGAAAAAAATAGTCATACATTTAATGAAGATAACAATAGGAAACACAGAAAGAAATGTGGAAGTGAAATTCAGTAGGAGTTGGAAAGATGAGTTAGTAGTGAAACAGAAACTTTTAAAAAAAATGCCTCAGTCTGTTTAAATAGTTTGTTATATTAGCACATGTTGACAACTGTTGAGTTCTCATAAAAATTTCCATTCTACTGTCAGGCCTCTCATTTGAAAAGTTCAAAGTTTTCTCCCTTGGAAAACAGTTATGCTTTGCATGTAATTTAACTAAAGAAGATAACAATGGTCTGCATGTGTAAGGAGACTCACAGGACAGTCCTTGGTCTCTTGTGACTTTTGTTTATACTATTTTCCTGTGAAAAATACCTTGAGTTAAAAAAACCAAAGCCCCACAATTATACACTTCACTCTTACTGAAAAGTATTGCAGAGATTATTTTGGGTTTGCTGGAGATGCGCACATTATTTTCATAGGAATAGTGCTTTAATATCCCAGGTGTAGTTCAGTCTAGATTCCTCTGCCTTTACCTCTGATACAGTAATTGTCTATTGTGGACAGGCTGATACAACTGAAGTTGGCGTTGAGCATGTAATTAGTGAACAAAACCCTCATGGAGATGCTTCATGTGGTGGATCATCTCCAGTTGAAGATTTGGACTCAGGAATTCATTTTCTGTATAAAATGGAGGCATCCTTATGCTAATACAGATTCTCTTTGCAAAATAAAGATTTTTTGTTTTATTTTACACATACATATGTGCACAGGTGCTGCATGACTATCAGTACAGCATGAATCTGGCTTCTTTCTAAGTTTATATAAAGCCTTCAGTGCATGGGTATTTGAGACATTAGGTTCACTTGATGCAGAACTTCAAGAAAGGATTACAAAAACTAAAATGCATATGGATCAGAGAACTAAGAAATAAAACATATTTCCAATGCTGATTGCAACACCTTGGCTTTCAATCATCTATCTATGCAACTTTGTTTTTTGCATACAGCTTTTGTATACGTCAGGCATGATAGATCAGGAATCTCTGGATGTGTAGAATAAACAAATAATAAGCTGATGCAAAACCCAGAATTATCTTGTGATAATTTTTGCCTCATCATTTTTAAGAACAATTCAGAGTTCTGTTTCAACAGGTTTTTGTGGAATTTAGCTATAAATTCCAGCCATCAGCTAAGGAATGCAAGGAAAGTGGAGGTCTTATTTATTACACTTACATAAAACAGAAACATCTTTAATAGTGCTTCTGATAGAAGAAACATTCTGAGTTTTCCTGACTTGAAAATTTTAAAGAAAAGGAAGATAATGGAGGAGTAAGTGTAAGTAAAAATAATATACATCTTGATCCTTCTTTCCTTTGAATACTTCAGCAACCCTTATACCAATGAAAATGAGAACCAATTACTAGAGCCTTTCTAAATATACAAGTGGTATAGCTAAGATACTCATAAGATATAAGGATGTTTCCTACAGCATTAGAAGTAGAACATGAATATAATGGAATATTATTTAATACTGTAAATGGAATTCCGCTGTCATTTGAAAGCTGGAAAATGTAAAATTAGTCCACTTTGGGTTTAGTAAACTTGTTTGCCAGTAGCATGCAGAACCCAGAGACTGAGGATGCAATCTCATTTTCTTACTGCTTATAGCATGAAGGTGCTGAGTTAAATGCAAGTCATCTTTGTCCCAAGTCACTGGCCTGGTATCAGGATGATCAGATAAAGTGAGACCCTGGAATTTGAGCAAGATAAAGCTGTTGTTTTATATCTGTTTTTTGTCTCTCATAAATGAACAGAATTGTATTTTTGAGCATTTCCAATATTTCTTTCAGTCCAGGGGAAGTTTTGGGATTCCCAGTAAGCTAAGTACTTGGTGCTTCCATAGCCAAAAACATGCTTCTGCTTTTTTTCAGCGTTTTAATGTGCTGAAAAACAGCGTAAAACAGCGTAAAAGTGCAATGCTAACTCAGTGAGGATGAGAAATGCAAAACAGGCAGATGTTTATTTTTAAAATACATGTGTGTGTTTGAAAGGAAGAAGAGTGGCCTGGGATTTTCAGAATGAAACTTCATCTATAGAGGCTGTAAGCAGCAGATAAAAAAGAGAAAATGGCATGATTTTTTGAAGATGTCCCTTTGCTGGTAAACACAGTCTCCTTTTTTTTTTTTGTTTTTTATTGGTTTTTTGGTGGTAGAGGGCAGTTTAGAGGTACACTTATTAAATATTAATAGAAAAGATGCTCTTTGGAACCTTAACCCCAGCTCACTGGAACCTTACAAGGACATCAGTATCACACAGCTGTGTGACTTTGACCCTGATTACTAATTAAACAGAGAGAAAAGTCACTTTATTCAGAAACATGTTGAGTGGACATAACTATCACAGTAAACATCCTCTCTATTTAGTGATACAAAAAATGTCTCAATGGAATAGAAAGGACTGGAAATTAAATATAGTTATATAAATTGACTGGGATTGATATGGGGGATTGATACGGGGTTTTCTGATTGCAGTGTGGTCATGGGCAATAAGCAGTTCATGGATCAGTTGACTAGCATTTTCACAAAAAAAGCTCCTATTCAGATGTTATTATATAATGATAGTTGATAGGGAGGCTTAGGGCTGTAAATAGATAGGGGCAGCACCCACAAGACAAGCTTTGTATTCATTTAGTGTCTGTAAGGTTGTGATTCTTATACTTACGGAGTATTTTTTTCTGGTGTCGACGCTTCCTATTTTGTTTTTTAATTACAAGGGATGTTAAAATGCCTGTAGAGTTCTATTTTATGATGAAAATTCAGTGAAAATGCCATGATGCACTCAAGTGTCAGCTGTCATTATCCAAACCACAATAATCTCGTGAAACTGCCATGCAAGTGATAGAAAAGCAGTGAAATGCCTTTGCTTTGGTTGTACACAGTGATGGTTAAAGCAGAGTGCAAGGCCTAAGGAATCTCTCAATTTACATTTGTCTTGACACAATGAAAGAACACTCTTCTGTCTATTATACAGCCTGGGACAGAACAGGTAAGGTTTTCCAGTTCTGGCCAAGGGTGGCGTACCTTGGTGGGAAGGTTTGCCTCAAGTAAAATAGAGACTGTCACAGCAAAGGCTTGAGACGTTTGGAAGGGTTTTGTATATTTTGCTGGTTGCTTGGAAAAGCCAGGGATTTTCTTTAAAAGCTGTCAAATCAGTGTGAAGGAGATACAAAGTGTCTGGGGCTTTGCTGGTGCCTTGTGCCTGAGCACAGAGTAGCTTGGCTTTTCTAATGTCCCATCGTGTGTGCTCCTGGCACAGGGGAAGCATTTGACGATTTGTGCATAATTTAAAACAATAAAGTGAGTTTCCCTTCAGGAAACCCCTCCTCCCCCCTTTTTTCCCCAGTGATGGGATGTGTGGAGCAGTCAGCATGTCTTCTACCCACTGCTGTGCGCATCGTACTGGTGAGCCTGGAGTGACAGACCCATGGTGCCAGGTCCCACTCTTGTCAGGAAAACCAGCTCCTTGCCTCAGTAAAAACAATCTGATGGTTTTAGAACCAGTTTTGGCTTTTGCCCTTCATGCAGGACGACACCAGATCGACGACATTTCGGGATAACTGTTTGGCAGCCATTTTAGATACTGCCTGTGCTGAGAGCTCTCTGGCTGCCAAAAATTGCAGACACTCTGTGCCAAAATACTCTTGGCAGTAGAGATAAACTTTGCAGAGATACACAGTCCAGAAATATCTTATAATTACAAAGCACAGGGGGCAGAATGTTTTTACAATACAGCTGTGCTAATGTAAACATTTAATTTGGCAGCCCTCTCCACCCACTTTTCAATTAACCGGGTTTATGCAGATACTTTAGGTCTGCAATAAACTTTATTGCTGCTTCTCTTAGAGTACAGTTTATGAAACACAGATTTGAAGTATTTTGGGGGCTTTCTATCCATTTAGCAAGGCACATTGAAAATGTTAGGCTGTTGTAAAGGGAAGTGTCAATTCCTGTTTTAAAATGCCTAGGCTCTGGCTTCACTAAAAGCCTTTGCATTAAAAGTATATATTAATTGGGGCCTGTCTCCTTTGCTTTTTCCCAAAGCAAGTAACAGGATATTAATAGAAAGAAATGAAATCACTTAAAGAGCTACAAAAGGACATTTGTGCTGGTGGTGATCATTAGAAAAGACAAATGTTCTTGGTGTTGCAAAATGGTGCTATAGAGAATAGCTCTGAACAGCAGTCCTTACAGCTATAATTGTAATAATTGTGTGATAGCTGCAGCAATTGTTCTCATAGAGTAAAAGAAAAATAATTTCCAATCACAAGCATTATTCAGCCTTAGATGGCAAAAGCAGCCAAAGAGCCTTTCCTGAAAACTTCAGAATACTGGAGGTTACAGTATTTTATAATAAGATGAGTTAATTGGCTTTGTGAAACTGGTTAATATTTCATAATATAAAAAGGCATATTAGATAAAAAAGGGGGGCTTTGAAGGGCCAAAAAGTGGCCTCTCTGTGACTTTCTCACAGTCCCTTCCCACTTCTGTGATGGGTCAGAGCATATAAGAGGGGCTCTCCCTGGTCTGGAGGGCTCTGTATTCAGAAACTAGGCAACACAGATTAAGCACAGCCACAGAAACAGATTAACATTTTCTCTAGCAATGCTACCCTTCAGAATTCAAAGGATCACTTCAGTTTGGACAAGCTGAGGAATAGAATAGATTGTTTGTTGGTTGGTCTTTTTTTGAAAGTATGTTGAGACTTCGGTTATGAAAATTCAAAGGGCAACCATGAAGAAGCTGTCTTGTCTACTTTAATTTTGACATTTGTATTTCCAAGTCAAGCCACTCATTGCTGATAATTATGCAGTAGAAGCAGCAGAATGAAGGGTTTTGATTGTCCCACAGCAGTCTGGATGATGGTCTCTGCCCCACAGAGCATTCAGCTTTGGCTTGCCTGTGTGTGGGGCCAGGATGTGGTGGTGTGAGGCAGGGGGATGTTCAGGACACCAAAGTGCCTTTACAGCTGATGTGCAGAAACTTGTTGGGGACTGGTTGAGGTATTTTTGCTTGAAACTTTAAATGAGGGAAGGGAAGGTATGCAATTAGATACAAAAGTGACAAGACTGAGGGCATAGTTTACCATAAAATTTTTAAGTGGGTGTGTTGCTGCTTAAAAAAACCTCAATTAAATTAAGTACATAATTTTTTAATGAATTCCAGAAAATTTCATTGTAAATATGAGGGAAAGGCCATCAGAAAAACAAGAGCTTCTTCCAATTGATTTGCTTTTTCCCAATTTTCATTGAAGTGAATTAATATTAAATGCATTTCATAAAAAAGTGAATTTACTTGTTTATAGCAGACATCATATAAATGTTACTAAGTTGGTAAGTACTAAAGCATGGCATAGATATCTTAAAAAGCTAATTGATGAACAGCAAAAGCAGACACTAAACACTGATGACATAAGCTAGGGCCTAGTTGTAAAGATAATTCTATCTCTGCAACCTGTTGAGCTATGAAGATTAGCTGTGAGGAAGGGAATATATTTTATGTATGAGATCCTATTCAATTGATTACTGCAGGAATCCAGAAAGACTTCCTGTCCTGAATAATCACAAGACATTTTCTTACACTCCTATTGCAGGAAGTGATCATGGCTTTAAGTTGATAGTCTTCTTACTTTCTATCAATCAATCAATCAATTATGGTGATAGATTGAAACTATCTGTTTTTCTTAAGTGCTCTCTCCTTTATTAGGAACACAGTTGTTCAGCATTGTTGCTGTGATTATAATGTAATTATTGTACAGAACACAGTGCTTTTGGGAGTAGTATGAAACTTTTTAATAGATTTTTGCTTTTTTATGGACAATAAACATTCAATTTTGTGGCAAAGGACCATGATAAGTGAGATCCTTATTATCTCCTTTATTTGGCCATGGGAGTCTTTGAGAATGCTGGTCCTGCCCAAAGGCAGAATCAGCATATTAGAAAATTCGGCTTTGTAATTCATTGGTGTTAAAATAATGTCTTATCAAGATAGTAAAGGCCTGGCCACAGGAATGAAAGATCTGAAAGGCAGTGAGAAATGCATTCTGCACCTACAAAAGATTGTTTTTCAGTCATCTTTGACAAAAGTACTTTAATGGATTATTGGTAAATAAAGATCTCTATAAAATGCTATCCCCCTGTCACCTCCCTTCCTAAGGCTGTACCGAGCCATAGGTCGCATTTGGGTACAAAATAGCCCTTGTATTTTAACTCTATGAATAAACCTCCTAAACAGCTGGGGTTGGCACAAGGTGGCTTTGTAGGAAGAGCAGAGGCCCTGTACAGCTGCTGAGGGTCTCCTATATGGAAGAAAATCCCCATGTTTCACAGGGAGCCAGACCTTCCTGGGTAGCAGAGCAACATGTGCCATATTCTGCAATGTCCCCTTTGAAATTTGTAGTCCACTGTAAATGCAAGAAACCTTGACTAACCAATGGAGGAAACATCTATAGTATTCCTCCCTCTGCACGTGTTGGCACTGTTTCCACCTCCTCCTTTGTGGCAATGAGCATCACTGCTGTACCTCACTGCTGCAATAGCCTGCAGTAATCTGCAGAATGCAGGGATAGAAATGACCAGCCCAATTCTGTGCCCAAGGTGAGAAGACAAGCCCCAAACACAGAAAAGCCCCAATCTCCCTTTTTTCAGGTATTTGGGAGTATGCAAAACCAAAGCCATTTTCTCATCCTAGGTTTAAAGCTGAATGTTTTCATAATGATTGCAAATGCTGGACATTAAATAATACTGCTCAGCTGATATGGCAAGAATTAGATACTATTTTCAAAGTGGTAAATGCAGTTTGCCACAATTGGCAATCTGCTGCCAATGCACCCTGAGGCTGCTTGAAAGCTTGGATCATCAGGAGGGGAGATTGGGGGCCAAACAGAAATGTGTGTGGAGGGGATTCCAGACTCCAGCACTGCCTTAGTGGATTCTTTAGAAAGATGCTGAAAGCTCATGCTCATAGAGTGGCAGCAAGATTTTACCCTGCCAGCCCATAGATGATGCTGAGTCAGTTCCTTAGAAAACACATAAACAAGGGCAAATGAAGTATTCCCCTGTAGAGCAGAAGAGAGTTTAAATAGATTAGGCTCCGGCATAGCACTTAAGTTTATCAAGTATTTAGTGTTTAGGATGTACAATACAGCTGTATGTGACTTGCCAACTATCTGGGCTTCCCCCACTGTTTCTGGTTTGGCAACAACATGGTTTTTCACCCTGTTGCAATGCTGACTGCCAAGGAGACATGGCCAGCTTTCTGCTTCCTGTCTTCCTCTTTGTTCTGGCTTGGCCTGCATTCTGCCTGCCAAGTTGCAGATGCCAAAAGCTTATACAAAAAGGTCAAACAACTAAGCTTGAAATCACCTATGCCAACATTTGTATTTCCCTTCCATTCTTCTGTTTCGGCTAAATGGAAAGTACACACCACACAGCTGAGACAGGCATATGGAGACATTTTTGCAAAAGAGTGTATAGATTATAGTTCTACAAACTGCTCATGAAGGCAGGGAGGACTGAACATTTCTTAAAATTCCTCTTATGGAATTCCAAGTGCTAAAGATATATAATAATCTTTTGGTTTTGTGAATTTATATCTCTTCCCTTCCTCACCCAGCATGGTTTTGCTTACTCTTGCTGTTTTACTCTTTAGGAGTCAAGTTCCTTTGGAATTTAGTGCTACAAATCTCTGCAGTTGGATCTGCAGCTGCATTAATGTCTGTGACTCTGTTGTAACCACTAAGAAAATTAAGCTCTCTGTAATATTTATAATTGGAAAATTTTAATAATAAGTATGGAGCTGTCCAGAACCTAAACTTCATCAACATAATCTGAAAATTCCTGAACTGTATGGTTTTATGTATTTCTCCAGAATAAAATTCATTTTCTTGATTGTGGTTCAGCCTCTCCTCACTTTATGAAACAGAAGCAGAAAAACATCTACCACTTTTATTGCTGTTATGTTTCTTATCATGATACTCATCAAGGGCTTTAACCTCCAAGTTTTAAAAACTTAGACTGATAGTGGTAGCCTTAAATGCAGAATGACTATTGACCATGAGTTTTAAAATTGCATAGTTGTAGGGTAAGCCTTCTGTTCAGATGATTCATCAAAGCCCATGTTGCAAAGCACAGCTTACTATTTCAGTCAGTCTTCAAAAGAAACTACTCACTTTACTCATCATCCTCTAAGCCTCTCCCCTGCCCTACACACCCTTAAAGAGAAGGTATTTCTTTAAAGTAATGGCGAGAAGCAAAATAAAACAAAACACAAGGATGCCTTCAGCAATAGGCCTTTCATAATAAGCAGTATTGTTTCTTATTCAGATGAGCAAGGAACCTGTACAGCTCTTAGTGGTTTTACTTTGTTTAACTAAAAACGTTTTTTTGGACCATGCACAAATTTTAGGGTTGAAGAATTTTCCTAGGCATGTGGTGGTGGCACAAGGAAGGTAGAGAGATAATGCGAAGAGAAGACAGATAAAAGAATGCGTTCGTACAGGTGGTTGCAAGTTGTCTTAGAGTAAATCTTTGACAATTTAACAATACAGTAAATCTTTAACAATGCAGAATACCTTAAGTTAATACTAGACCTAGATCTTGGGTAAATGAGACTGCTAATGTCTTTAATGGGATCACTGTGCCCTTTCTAGAGTCAAATACTGCTTGTGCAAAGATATGTCAATTTTCTGTCACTCTCCCCTACTAATCTAATGAAAAGACACAGTCCAGAGAATTTGCCTAGTTCTGTGCTATGTTCAGTGCACTTCTTTTTTATGGCTTATAGCTTGATAACTGTTATTTTTTGACATGTGAATTTTTTAAGTGTGTTTAGTCTAGTCTTGATTTTTTTTGTAATGCTGCAACATACTGATTATATTTTTTTTCCATCTGCTGCTTATTAAAGTAGACTTATGCTAGTATTTGGGAAGGCAGCTATCCTTTTGGTGTTGACATATGCCTTTGCTGAGAGATCCTCATGTGATTGCCTGTATTCTGCATGAACTTAATGTTAAGTTCTGGTGTGTTTGAAATGGTGTGGGTGAGAACTGTGCAAAGATACCTGCACTTGCTGTGACCAAGCCATATGATTATGAAAAACACTGAAGGTTTGCAAGCTTGACAGTCTTCCTATAGTGATGTTTTCTGGGCTGTCTCCTATATACAGTCACATACTGTCTAAAAAACTGTGCCAACCTCTAGACTAAACTTGGTATAAAACTTCAGTTTTATTCTTATTGTCATGGCAATCTGTCTTCATGTGCTGTTTCCATCTCCTGAACACTTACATCATGCTGTTATCAATAGTTGTGCGTATGGAAGTGATTTCATTGTTCATTTGATTAAAATAGAAGAAAGGGTCCATATAATATTGCGAATGTTTCCTGGGGGGACACAGGGCTTTAGACTTAGAGCAGACAAACTGACTTGATATGGAACATGTTTTAGTGTTGTTACCAGATTTAATTTTAGCGATTGTGTATGTAGGAAGACTAATGCCAGAATCCCTTTAGAAAAATTGGCCAAACAGTGTGCTGGTCTATGCTTAGTTTCTGGAGGTTGCTTTGCTGCTGCTGGGGTGCTTCTGTTACCAGCCCTGATGTTGGCTTGCTCTGCTTCAGGAGGTCTGACACCTCAGTTCCCCTTCCACATGTGGAAATGAATGTGGGCCATTGAATAGAAGAGTATCACATGGAAAGTGTTTATTGCTATGGGGCAGCTTCACATTTTTGTTGGAGGGGGGCGGGGGGGAACAATCTAGGGGAACTGCTGACCAGCAGACTTAACTGTGCTGTGTACTGGGATCAGTGTCCTTTTTTTTCCCTGTTTGTGCGTTTTTCCTTTTGGCTTGTTTTGTTTTTCTTGGTTGTTTTTCACAAGTGTGATGTGTGACTTACTAGGGGGCCCTCTTCAGTGCTTGCCTGTCAGTCACACCCACTGGGTGGAGAAACACAGCCCTAGGCCAAGGTGAATTTCGTGTGAGAATTGTATTTTCTCATGTTCTTGCCGTTACTGATATCATACCACAGTCTGAAAAGGCTCCATTGTTATTCATGTTTCACTTTTAAGTTGGTATTAAAGGGATACAGTTGTTATTCAGAGGTACAACACCTCCTGGAAAACTACTTGAAAGGATAAAGGCATCTGAGGGCTTTGGAGATTTACTTAATACAGCTGTCCATGAGTGGAAAATTGAATGTCAAGCTAGCCAATTGATCTGATCTGCATATCAATGCAAATTCTAGCAACTGCGTGGAAACCTGAACTGCTCAAAATCAGGTTGGTGTAAATGAAGTCTAGACTTGGCATTGCACACTTTTCTGAATTCACTCTAAGTTGCTCAAGCAGCACAGACAGCTTGACTTTACACTCCCCTGTAGTATTGGCAACAACCACACCAAAAGAAGGCTGGGCTAAAAAGGGAACTGCAATAACATTTTTGTATCAGAATCACGCAAGATGTGTTGTGAATTTGTGCGGAGCAGGGGGAGACAGTCAGAAAGGAGAAAGGTAAAGTAAAATCTGAGTTTGCAGGTTTCCATTAGAGTATTTTCACACAGTTGAAATCAGTCATAAAAAGGTCTGCTATAATTTCAGTGCATACTATTGAATTATTGTGTAATACATTTAGATCATGAGTTTTTAACCCATTTGTTCAGGAAAACAGGACTGCCAAGGGGCTTGAATACACATAACACACATATTAAACTCAATGTTTATGTTTGCATAGCAAACCTGCTATGTAGGTGGCCAATAGGGAAAATTATTAGTATTGTTTATAGAAGGAGTGCAGTGCAAGTTTGAAGTTGCTATTTTTTGCTCTAAAGTTTTTTGAAAAATCTCAAATATTTCTGTACGAAATGCTATTGTGAACGTGTGGTTCACATTTATTCCTGTTCTTTCAGTAGTGTTCAATATAGTCAACATGTTAAACCCATTGTACTTCCTCCTTCTCAAAGCCCAAAACATTGGCTATAAGTAAGATAACCCTGAAGCTATATGAATTTATAATTTCTGCACACACACACATATATGCATGAATATAAATTGTTACTAAAATGGAAATATCTGTTTTGATTAAATTTTATTTTATTTTATATATTTAGCTAGCAGAAAGTTATTTTTAAGTATTAAAGGGCCATTAATAAGAATGGAAATCGTAGACGTTGAATATCTAAGGTTACTCATTCTTGCTTCATGACTTGAAGCTATTGGTTGGTACAACTCCTTTTGCTTTATACAGGGACTGAAGCTTGAGTTTCTGATATATTTTCAGTAAATGTGTACAAGATTTTTTAACTCCAAAGACTTTTTTTTATAGCTGCAGACCAAACCAGTCTTAATGACTTTCTCAAGGTCCTGCTGTGATGGAGTAATGGTAAGAAAATAAGCCTTAGAAACAGTGGATGGTTAAATAGTATTCAAGGCACTGGCAAATTACCAGGTGCAGCAAGAATTTTGAGTCAGGGTTTTTGTTCTCCCTCGTTCCTCCCCCTCCACCTCAATCCCCCTTAATTAGCACTCAATTTTTACTCATGCAAAAAAACCAAAGAAAATAAAACAAAAAAAGCCCCCCACCAAAACTAGTAAGCAATGAAAATGAAAACCTTGGAATTTGAATCCATACATCTGTTTTTTAAGATAAAAAGTAGTATCCTTTTTCAAGTATATAATACCCTTAGGTACTGCAAGAATATGTGCCAGTTTTGTAAATAAAACAAAATGGAAGGAGCAAAAACAGCCTCCCCTGTGTAGTGAATGGTGAAGCATATTTTAAAATCCTGCAAAACTGCAGCATGTATTATACCTATCAGGTACAATAGTCCCTGTCAGGTAACTTCACCTAAGTAGATGATTAGAAAGTTAGGGAAATTAGAAATTAGGGAACTTAAAAAAAGTGGACGATACACTGATGTGTAATATCCAGTGAAAATGACAAGATTTCAAAACGGATGCTGCCACATGATATTAGCAACAGAACTACAGAGTTATGTTGGGCAGGCACAAATGAATATGATCAAATAAGATTTAATCCTTTTTTAACCAATTGACTGCAACAGCAGTAGTGTTGCTAGTAGGGAAGTGGGGAACTTGTGGGAAAAATGCTCTTTAAAATTGCTTTGTTTTAACTTGAAAGTTATGGTTTAAACCAAGATAACTTTTTTTTTTCTTTTTTAGTTGCATGCTTTAAAAATAATTCCATGCATTTATTTGCAGAACATCATTAGACCAAAGCTGAGTTGGTCATACATTTGTATGTGTTAGTCAGTTGTACATTTTAAATTATCCTGGGGCACACCATATTATAGGTGCTTCTAATTTTTATCTACTGTAAAAGTTCAAAGTAGACAGAAAATTAATTTGTAGGTCATATTTTTTTTATCACTATTCTTCAGTACTTTCTCATCATTTGTTACAAACTTGTGTATAAACATTATGCCTGTGTGCGCACATGAAATTTCAATCAAGTTATGAACCACTGGCACAAAAAGCAGGGGTGATTTTTCTCAACCAGTTCTTGAGTATTACCTACTTAGTGTCCATTAATAGATTAAGCTTTTCTTTTTTCATGGTTAGTTTGTTTTAATTGTGTGTGTGTGTGTGAGAGAGAGAGGGGGAGAGAGAGAGAATATGGATATGCAAAG
Organism: Petroica traversi; assembly: GCA_025920805.1. Lineage (NCBI taxonomy): Eukaryota > Metazoa > Chordata > Aves > Passeriformes > Petroicidae > Petroica > Petroica traversi. Next base: position 7,938,339 of record JAHLSL010013749.1, read on the forward strand.
TGGTGCATATTTTGTCTATGAACTTTTAAATTACAGCAGATGAAATTAAATCCACTTTATAAAGAACACGTGTATATACTTCCATTTGAGATGTTGTTTTGACAAAGATCTCTGATAAAAAGATGTGTTACTTGAGGATCCACAGAACTATGGCGTTCCTTATGCCCCATGTCTCTTAGAAGTAAGTTAAGTAGCATATGATTGTAAATTTCTGAACTGCTGAGGAATCTGTCTTTTATTACTGTATGATTTAGTGGAGAATGCAACGCACTTGGAAGAAAAAATGCAGCTCTGTCCTCCAGTCTTTGTTGAACAATGCTTTTTTTGGTACTTTTAAACAGTAATTTGCCATAAAGTGCCTCATTCAAAATTTGGTGGAGCAGCTTTCCATTGATTTTTAACAACCTTTGTCAGTGACTCGTTTTACCAAAACTAATTTTTTCTTAGTCCTGTCATCATTATCCCTGGCCTAAGAATGTTGTCTTGTGTAGAGAAAATTTGAATTTTATCCCATGAATTCTTTTTGCTTTACTGCTCTACAGTTCAACTAGAAAAGAAATCCTGATTGCATTGGACTCAGTGGTAAAATCTACATTGGCTTCTCTGAAACCAAAATCCATGCAGCAGGCTCAGGCTGGATCTTAGAAAGAATTTCTTAACAGAAAGGGTATAGGCTGCCCAGAGAGGTGATGTGTTTAAGAAAAAGCTGGATCTGTCTCTTAGTGCCCTGGTCTAGCTAACAAGGTGGTATTCGATCACAGGGTGGACTCAGTAATCTCAGAAGTCTATTCCAACCTAATTGATTCTGTGATTCTGTGAAGAAATCAGCAATATACATTGCATAATCATCAGGGTCTACTCTATCTTACAAAACAGAATAAAGTGGATAGGTTATCATTTAGCTGAAGGTATATGCAAGGAAATTCCTATTATTTGCTTGCAAATATTAACTTTTAAATTATTATAGTCTATAATATAATATCTTCCTTCTCTAAAAATCACAATAAATCTTCCGCTCTATTCTACATTTTGCTTTTGATTTTCTGAAGGATCGGTAATAAAAGCCCTTTATGAAATGTACCTTAACGTAAAAGGTCTTCTTGGTTTCCAAACTGACTTCTGAATATTTCTGACTATAGCTAGTATCCACAGTATCCTCCAGATGGAGAAAATTAAGCATTCATATCTCATCTTTTCCTACTGAATCCAACAACTTTTGGAAAGAAATGTCATTCTTTCACATTCATCCACATGTGGCTTGATACCTATGTAAATCTCTTTTTAATGTACATGTCAAAAAAGAGCTCAACTAATACTAAGAGGTATGGGAAATATTTGTTTCAGGCCATGAAAAAATCTAACCGTTTTCTTAACTTAAATATATGTGTGTGTGTGTGTGTGTGTGTGCGTGTGTGTGCATACATAGATATGTATATATTCCATGCACAACTTATAACACATCTGGGGAAATTTGTTCAGTTTTCAATATGAGCAACATACGGTCTTCATATATTGTATAAAAATATTTTGAATAAATAAGTGTTGTGACTTATGTCATGTAAACAAATAAAGGAATTTAAATTAAAAAGATAAATCTATGCATGGGATATGAAGCTGAAAATCTTACTATACATATTGCTATTTTCATTCTGGTAAGTGCTTCTAGGACCTTGAATTTCTTTTGACTATATAAAAACTGAATTTACTCCCAGAGCTCCACTTCTTAACTAGGGCAGTTTAAAAACTAAACAAGGATTGAGTCAGTTAATTAATTTAAATGAGATTACAAATCAGAAACACATTACGTAATGTTGATTTAATTACCATTTTTTATTTACCTAATTAAAGTACTCTGAAGAAAAGTTAACAGTCTTGACAATGGCCGGTTGGGTGACTTGGCAGAGGCAGATCTGCTGATAAAAGGGGAGGTGAAACAGGGAGCCTGCCGTGACCCGTTGGGCTCCAACACCCCAGCCCGTCACACACCATCTCGCTGTCAGCCCCCGCGGCACTGGCATTGCCCAGGCGTGGGGATCCTCCTCCAGTGGCAGAGATGTGGGGGTTCACCCAGCCATGCTGGCCACAGGCGAGCTTGTCTGTGGTGGGAGGGCATGGGGCATGTGGTGAAATGGGTCAGCAGATGGATTAATAGCTCTTGCTGTGTCCCCAGTCCAAAGAAAACAGGTTTAAACTGAAATGAAAACAGAGCCCAGCTTCTGCTGGCCATCCTGTCCAGCTCCCAGCAGAAGCAGCTCCATGGACTGAGCCTTGATGGCTTTGTGAAGTGACATGCCTGCTTGGTGAAGCCTAGGTACCACCACCTGCAGACACTATTGCTTTCTGGGGCAAGCAGTCAGCTCTGTTCTTTGCTGCCTTTTTCAGGTAGGTTAAGGTCAGACAGCAGCACCCTTTTGACCTAAAGAGTCTAAGTCACAGCCCCGGGTGTAGCACATGGGTGCTAATGAAGCCTGGCTGTATAAGGTCACCATATCCAGCCTTCAGGGGAGCTCCTGCTGTTGCACTGGTCTCCTAAGAGTTTCCTACCATGTCTCCTGGGTCATGTCTCTATGCTGCTCATTTACCATCAGTTTTATGAGTATGAAGCAGAATAAAAACATACAGGACTAGCACTTCATGTAGTTACCCAGTGCAATAGCAGAGCTGTCTTGTGAACACAGAGGAAGTTCTCGCAGACCAACATTTTAAAAGAAGTCACTGATTTACTGTTGTGGATGTTTTCAGTCTGGGTGTCATAAACAAATATTGCTAACATATATATTCTGTTGGGAAAAGATGCAAGGGCAAATATGTCTTTCTCACAGTGAAGCCCTACTTTCTTTTTAAAGGGCTGTTTCCTCCTTGTGTGAACTGCGCTTCATACCATATCTCTTAAGGGATATATAATCATGGAATCTTTTAGGTTGAAAAAAGACCTTTAAAATCACGAAGTCCAACTGCAAACCTAACATTGCCATGTCGATCGCCAAACAATGTCTGTAACCGTCACATCTACAGTCTGTGAAATACATCCATGGAAGGTGACTTCCTGACTTCCCTGGACATTTGATTCTAATGGCTGGCCACCTTTTGGTGAAGATTATTTTTCCTAAAATCAAATCTAAGCCTGTCTTGATGCAACTTGAGACTGTTTCCTCTTGTATCACTTGGTACTTGGGAGAAGAGATCCCACCTGGCTACAACCTCCCATCAACCTCCTGTAGAGGGCAATAATGTTCAGCCTCCTTTTCTCCAGGCGAAGCAATGCCAGCTCCCTCAGAACTCCTCACAGGACGTGTGCTCTACCAAACACATTGGTGGCAGTGAACATTTTATCAGAGGAAATCAGAGAACCAAAATTTTCTGGAGAAGTATGTGAATTAAATGTAGAGATCTATGAAAATGTGAAAAATAACTTCCCCCTCAAGTTAACATATTTATGAATACAAGGGTGTCACTATTGTTTTTATGTTTACAGTAGCCTTCCAGCTGAAATTAGATGCAATAAACTACTTTTAGTTTATACCATAAATTAGCTGTCCTATCACAAGAGTTGGAGTGAATAATGTTAATAAAATTGTACTATAATTCTCTATTTTAAGATAGAGAAATACTACACAAAGAAAGACACTACTTTTGCAAAATTAAAATGTTATAAGGGTTTGGGAAGTTTGGCAAACCAATCTGTGGCTTTGTCAAGGTAAAAAATGCAGGCAATAAAAGGTAGTTATGTAGCAAAATTAGTGTATTAAGCACAGAGAAGAAATAATTTATATGTTTGTTTTATGCATTTTTGCTGCTCATGTTGTTTGCTTTGGAAGAGAGGAAGATATCTTACTTTTCTTTGTCATGGATATTCTGGGAGTTTTTGAGAGAACAAGAACCGATTAGACAGGGTATGAGATGAGAGACCTCTTCAGGTCTCTACCACACCATGGTAACCTGTGATCCTGTGATTTTCAGGGGTACAAGTGTTTGCCTCAAGGTTTTGATGTCAGATGGCCAAGTAATCCTGGCAGTCTGGAAGGTAGTTGTTATTCTTGTTCATGGTGGTGACTCTGTCAGCTGTGAAGTCAAGTGCTGTATATGGATGTGAAAGTTTGAACAAGTTCAGATTGACACATGGTTTGATGATGGCCACATCTCTATGGTCCCTTATCCCTCATACCAAACCCAGAGACTATCAAAGAGCAAGGATGTAATTACCTGTTAGTGAATGATTAAATTAGTGTCTGAGATCAACTGAGGCGGATCAAAGGCTGTCTCATAGCCTATGGCAAATAGAAATATGTTCACTGAAACCACTGAGAAAGTTTATTCATTAGGGTGATGCCTGTGGACAATCTACTGATTTCCCTAGGACATGGCTCTAGAGAGTATTTTTAGATTTTAACAGATTCTGTTGCTACTAGTTTTCAATGCCTTTGATATTATACTCTTAACAGAGAACCTTAAGCCCAAAATTTCTTGTACAGAATGGGGCATAAGAAAGGTAAAACATAGCCAACTTTTTAGAGAGAGTATCTTATCAGCTGAAAAGTGAAAGATTAGATTCCTTCAGGAAGCTGGTGAACAGCAATGTGTCTTGCTTGGGTTTGCTGGTATGTGTGTCCTTCCTGCTTGTCAAAGACAAGGCAGTTCAAAGGGAGAGAGCATCTTGTCCTTGGCTATATGGCAAACCACCACTTTTATAAAATTTTCCTCTGCCTTATGAAGCCTTTCCTAGTGTACCACAGGCAAATGGAAGCTTATTTTCTCACTTGAAGCAGGCTCTAGCAGTCAGTTTGTCTTAACTCTGGCTGAACTGAGAGTTACCTGCACTCACAGATGCTCCTTGTCATCAGCCCCTAGAAAGGAAAACAGGAAAAGAGTTAATTATAAAATATATAACAGCTTCTTGTCTCATCCTTTCATACAGTCTCCTAGAAGCAAGAGTAATTTGATATAGAGTTTGAATGTCTTGGTGAAAGTCATGCTAAATCGTGTTAAGTTATGCATATATGACCTGTTAAAAGTAAAGTCCAGCTTGAACCTGTTTCATATCAACTGTTCATCCATGGGACAATAACTTAATCAAACATAATTTGGATCAGTCAGCACCAAGAAGAGCAGAGCAGAAGCTGTGCTACTGTAACTGTGAAGTTCATTCACAAAATGAAAGTAATTTTGTGGAAATGGGATGTATAGGTGAGCTTTTGCTCCCTATCAACAAACACAACAACCGCATCACCACTCCTAAGGGAACTTACAGTTGGGAGCTACCTGAATGAAAATTATGAAAATTTCAGTTTCATTGCATAAACGTGATGGGATTTTATTTGCTTCTTGTTGTGTGTCTTTTCATTCCACTTCTAGCTTATGAAGTTGCTTGGGGTTTGGATTTTCTTTCGGTGATTTTTTCTTTTTTTGCTTTTGGGTCTTGGATTTATTTCTTTTTTTAATGTGTAAGTGTAATTTGCTGGAACAATTGAATGCAAATCCAGCTAGACAGACAATGAGTTTGGTTTATGTCTTTCTCCATCACTCTGGAAGAAAGGACTCATGTTGTTAATTAGTGATCTTGTACAGATGAAGACAAAGAAAGGTTTGAAGTGTCTTAACATGTCTGTTTCTTCCTTAGCTTCTGCGGCTTCCCAAAATGCCTCTATCTCCTTCTTGTACAAGAGCATTGCTCCAATGTATCTTTTCATTCAGTGTTCTGCTTATATGCAGTTATTCATATAATTTTATCCTATAATGACCATGACTCTTTTGCACTTTGCAAAGTTATTTGCATCCAATCAAAACAGAAGAGTGATTTATAATTACTGACATTGGTAAAAGAATTGGATCATCACAGGCCATCTCAAGTCTGTGTCTTTCCTATAGTGTTTTAAGTGCAGAGTTCAATAGGTTGATGCTCTCATACAGAATAAAATTCTTTGATTTTTCTGCTGCATTTAGTGAAGGGTTAGATAAGTCTCATCTCTCTTATTCTTTTTCAGTAATTCTTTGCTGTCTCAAAATCTCATTTAGATCTCTGAAAACACAGACTGAGAATCAATATGTAAAAGCCATGATTAGTGAGTAGTTAACAAAACCCTAAGCTAAGTTTCCCTGGAAAATTGTAATAGCCAACTGCTTATCCCTATAATTAGAAAATTCTTTGCTGAATTTTTTATTATAATAACAATTGTTTAAACTGCCATTAATCTTTAAATCCTGAATCCAGAAACTAGGAATAAAGGTAAATTTCTGTGGAAGATCTAAAAAATTACTTCACTTTGTGCTTCTCTTTAGTGAATTTTAACAGGAAAAAACTTCAAAGGTTAATTTCTGGTGGGCCTTGTTAATTCAGTTTCGAATCTCTGTGATCCTGAAGCTATGTTTTTCAAGCTTTATTGAGCTTATCTGCTACCAAATTGACACTTCATTTAGCCACACATCTGCACTACTTTTATACTCATACCATTGCTGTGTAAAATTAATCCTCGCTGATAATCTGAATTTAAATAGTAGTATGTACGGTTTGCAGAACCAAAGATTGTCTATTAGAAGAACATCAATTTAACTCCCTGCAGGAGAGTTTCAACATAGGAAAGAGGATGATTGTCCACAGATAGGTCCATATGTAGAGAAACATTTTTAGCATTTCTTGTAACTGATTAGGTTTTCAAATTGGCTTGATTTAATTATTTTAAGGGAAGTATCATATCATGCAAAGATCCAGACATACTGAATGGCTGCACAGTGGGACTCCTCAGAGTACCCAGGTGTCAAACCATGGTAAGGGCAGAATCCAACCTGTAGGCTTGCCCTTCATGTTTCCTGCCTAAGGCTAAAGAAGATAGATACAATTTCATGGGAAATTCCCTATTCACTGTGTATTATATTGTGTAGAGTGATTTAATTCAGTATTGGAAAAGTTGTGGTTTTAAACACCATTGGAACTGGGTTTCACATGTGCCTTGGAAATCCAGTACTCAGGTAGCTTCCCAGATGTGTATTTTTTAATGACTGTTTTTCAGATCAACTTAGTAGAACCTGAACTGTGAAAAGGATTTCCATCTCAGTTAATATCTACTGTAGAATCAAGGTTGTGTTAATTTAGAGTCCTTGAGAAACATGTGGGTCAAGCCATGTTTATGAAGCTGCATAACAGGCAGCAACAGATTTTAATGAGCTTGTAGCAGGTAGAATGCTCTCTCATTCTAGACTGAGGACTACATCAGCTATAAGAAATTGTAATGGTAATTGAAAGAAAATATTTGTCGATATATTCTTTTCTTCTTGTCTGTATTTTTTTATTCTTTAATTTGGGCACTGTAAGCAACAATGCATTCAACAACTCTACATCCATCTAGAGTCCACTTGGTGGTAGCAGTTTCTGTGGTGCTATGATGAAGTCTTTTGGTGGTCTTATGCTACTAATAACACTACTACATTTATGAAAATTGGTATTTTTCATTCAGACTTTAAACTTGCTCCATTTTAGATGCCTGCATATGGAATAGATCGTGATGCTTAATTTTTTTTTCTTCCTCTCTTCTTTTTTTTTTATATATATCTATGTTAATTTCTTGTGATGAAGCAGGGTTTTTTATATTATTGAAATGGGAATATAGTGAAAAGTAGATAGTTTTAAAAGAAACTGTTTTTATGAATAAAGGTATAATATATTATTTAGTCTATTAATATGAGATTACATTCTCCTCTTGATTTATTAGGTGCATGTATAATGAAAAGAATACAGTTTGAAGTCTACAGTGTTTGAGTTTTGTTAGTTTTTATGTTACATAATCTAAATTTCACAACGGCAGTTCTCACAGGCCAGGAACACAAAGACCATATTGTATTTAAACAGACTGTCACATCCTCATTGCAGTCATGAGTCTGTGGGAGCAATGTAGGCCTTTGTGCTTTAAGGAAAGGCTACAGCAACAGGACTCATCACTGCAAGCACCACTAGTTGCCTGATCTAGTGTTTCTTTCTGGTCGTTGCCTGAGAAGAAGTTACCTCTGCTTTGCTTGTTATGCAATATTATATTTGAGGGATGGAGGGAAAGGGTACCCTCGTACCCTCGTAAATGTGTTTACAGCTTGAGTATTTAACTGAATGACTCTCTTGTCCTTTTTCAGTGATCTACAAGTTCCTCTTATTAGGATCATTACATCTTTCACAATAAAATAGGTTACATATAGCATGTTTGCTCAATAATGCTTCACATAGAAAGTCAGGGAAATGACCTTTAAAGAATAAAGTAAAGTCTTAGTTTAATAGTTAATAGTGGGTATTTGAAGATTGTGAGATACTTGCAAAGCAAATTATTTAAACATTTCTTTCATTTCTTTCTAGATTCTGGACAACCAGGAAGTCCAAGCCACAATGATCCTGCCAAGAATCCACCAGGTAAATATAAGTTCCAGAACATGTGCATCTAACATTGTTTGAGAACAATGATACTACTGTTAATAGCTAAGGAGACTGTAATTGGTCAGCAACCTGTCTTGCTTTGGTAAATACATATAATCAGGACAAGTTGTGATACTCTTGTTCCTCTAAACTAGCAGTGCTAGTTGTACAATTGTGATTTTATCAACATTCATTTAATCTAAGGAGTTTTTCTTTAATCTTATGGATTTTAGAATTTTCTAAGTGGGGATGGGTAGAGGAGTAAGGAAACAAGATTCCAAATAAATTTATTTCTATAAAAGTCTTTAAATGCTACTAGTTTTCTTTCATCTCAGACAAAAGAAAATTGACCTATGTCTGTACTCTGTGACTGAGGTACCAGCTTTTACACTTTTCATATGTGCTTTATAAAGTACAAATGTGTTAATTTAAAATTATTTTTTGGTTAATGCATCATGGCTAGTGACACTTGACATTGTTTTGAGAGTGATGTTAGTGTAAATGGTCATTACAAGGATTCTTTTAAAGTAAAAATACAATAGAAAATCAAACCCAGATTTTGTCATTCCAGTCTGTTTAGACAAAAGTTTCCTTGTGTTTTCATGAGGTTGTCCTTCAAATCAATTGGGCTATGCTAGTAAATCTTGTAAATCTTTGCCAAGTTATGAATTTTATCAGACCAAGACAAACAATTGTGACAGACACACTATCACTTTTTAATGACCAAGGAGTGACTCCACCCATCATCATCATGTTGTATCTTCTCGTTTTAGCTCTCAGAAGATGTGTTTATTTGAACTAAGATGCAACTAACTCAGTTTGACCTTCTAAATACAAGATGAACCATTTTCTGACTAGGAAGTAATTTTATGTTGCTGAGCGGTTAACATATACATGGATATTATCTGGATCTGTTGAAACATTAGGATAAACAGCCTGATTTGTGTTTGTACAGTTTTGTAGCATGCATATGGTCAAAGTATTCTCTATTTGTGAAATATGTCATGTGTATTGCATGTGAATATCCAAAAGTGGGAGAAGCATCAAAGACCAGTATACATATTCCTGTGATTTAAACACCAGATACATGTACTTGAAGATAGTAAATGTATTTTAGAGATAAGAGGGCAGAACAACATCAAAATAACATCATTCTAAGCTGTAACGCAAGTGATTTTTTTTTATTCCTCAAGGGATGATGCAGGCTCATTATCAGTTTCAACTGGAGACTGATGCTGTTTCTTCCCAAACTGTATGGGATGTTAAAAGTGAAATTTTATTTTTCTATTAAATACATCATGTAGAATAGTGTTTCAAAACCCACAAGAAGCACATTTACTAATAAAATAAATATGATATGTTTTGCTCTGGATAATTACAGTTTTTGAAACCCAGAGCATTTAGCTGTGGAGAATCTGTTTTTCTTTTAGATTATCTCTGTGAGTGCAAGAAAAGCCAAAAGCCTTACCTTGCCCCTTGTAATTCTGAAGGATCCTTTGTATTTGCTGGGTTTGGGAAGATGAAGACTCCAGCAGGTTTTAAAATTCTGGTTTTGAAGAACCATTTGGCCTTTGGAGTACATATTTTACTAGTGAGGATCACTCCCTCACTCATACTAGTGAGTCCAGTCTCTCCAGCCCTCAATCTGAACTGCTTTAAGGAGGAATCTTGTTGCCAACAACAGAGCCTTGGGGAGGCAGCAGACAAGCTGTACGGGCTTTCTTGTGGACAGACTTTTGGGCGAAGATGTAACATTTGACATACTCCACTGTCTCAGAAGGTGGAGGGACATGGAAAGCAGATAAATCTGTTGCTGATTTAATCATGTAAACTATTGCTTAAAATATCAGCATAACACATTCTCATGATTTGGAGTCGCTGCAGCCAGTATTATTCCTTTGTCTGCTGCCAAGTGGGGACAGAAAATAGAAGCTATGCCTTGCTTCCCTTGAAACCCTTCATTTAAGCAGAGACAGAAAGATAATGGAGTATCATCTATTGGAGAATACAAGAACTTCCAGCTTTGTTCTGCTACCCTGTGTAATACTGCTTTGGAGTTAAACTGGCAAGGTGAAAGTGCTGTGGGTTTATGGGGCAGCAGAATACAGGACTTCTAGGGCTGTGCAGGACAATGATAGGGAATTGCATGCCACTCAGCTTGTCTGGGAAAAGGACTACTCTTTCTTACTGAATTTCACATGATTCTTATTATTACAGCCAGACAGTCACTTCTGTCAGAAACCCAGAGGATATCCACTCTGAGGTTTGTTTTCAGTCCCAGGCCAGGAGCATGTGGACTTGTAGTGCCAGGAGGGTTGTGCTTCTATCACGTTTTGTTCTAGTGCCTATATGTCAAGGAGCCAGGATGCTGGCAAAGGATGTGTGCTGTTAGCTTTTGGATGCCACCACCTTCATAAAGATACTGCCAAGGAAGAGAATGATGGAAACTGAGTGGTAGTTGGCAAAGCTGTTGGTGTTAAGAGTGGTTTTTTTCTAGGTTTGGCGAGACTGTTGCATTCTTTAGGGTGTCTGGTAATTTGCTGTCCTAACAGCAAATTGGAGAGAGGGCAATGTCACTTGCCAAACAAAAGAACAATTAAGAGCATTTGTTGGAATTCTTTACAATATGCTCCTAAAAATATGCTGAATATTTTGATAGCCCAATGCAATATTAAGTTGGTGTAGCTTGTGGTGAAAGTGGTATGTAACTTCTGTAGCTAAATCCAGGGGTATTCTTTAAGTTTTATTTTTCAATAACTTCGAATACTAAATTTTATAATATCTATTTTAATAAAAAATTTTTATATTAACATTTTTTTATAAAGATTGACTCTTGCTTTTCAGAGAGCTGGGTTGTAAACATTGCTTCTCTGCAGGTTCTATTAAGTAAGTTCCAGAAAGATAGATGAGCAGAATTGAACTGAGAGAGGAGAAAAACCTGAACACTACTATTGTCTGCATCAGTTTTCAAGTTCCTGATATCTAAAAGTTTGTGCTGTGCTAGCACAGTCCTAACTGTTAAAAATTTACAGGATTTAAAAGAGAGAATGGGCATGACAAAGGCCCCAGTGAGGCACACCTGAATGTAAGTTTGAAAATACTTGTATTTTTGCTCACTAAAAGCAAGCACCAGCAAGCCACCAAAACCTAAACACAAAACCAAAGTATTTTAGGCCTGTCTTGTTTCTTACATTGTGTTCAGAATGCTCTGAGCTACAGCTGAAGCAGTCTATTAAAGGTAACCTAATGTGGCAGTTTCAGTGTAATGCTGAATAATTATTTGCTTCCTGCAAATCCCATAGGTCTTCTATATAGTTTAGGAAAATAAAAAAAATGAGCCTTCACAAGTGTATCTTGAGATACGTGAGGTGATGTGGCAGGATATGTACTGAGACAGAAGATGTGATCTTTCAGTATGTTCATCTGTTAGCAATAAGAAAACTATGAGGGTGAGTAAAAAGAGAAAAATATCTATAACTGTAAGTGAGCTGATGATATTGACCTCTATCATAACAATGTGGTCTTCAGAGGTACTGTTCTTACTAGCCAATTCTTCTAGGTGAAGTTTTTCTGGGTTTTGCTTTGCTTTATTATCTTTTCTCTGGCCTCAACTACTTGACATTAATGAGTTCTTGCTAATTGCCATTGTTTTGAGATTGCTGCTAGGCAGATTTTATCTATTCACCAGCATTAGCATGGCTGTGTCCAGTTCTTGCTGTGTTGCTCAAATCTTTGAAGACAGCCTTTTAAAGCTGCTGAAATATGGGTAAGAAATAGAAATATTGATAAAGTTAAGTGCTGTCTGGATGTGACAGTAAGGAGACTCAATTAACCATAAAGCTTGGAAGCGGAGTCTTTCTGTATGGTTGCCTTATAGATTTTGGAGCCATTTTTGTCCATTATTGGGGGATACAAAAGATAGCTTTCCAGAAAGTGCAAAAGAAATCTAGCTGTTCTGACGCAGACAGATATGTGCCTTTTTGGTGAGGAAAGATGAGTGCGTTCAGATTTTTCCTTTTATCCAAGCAGATGAGTTCAGAGGTTACTGGAGCTGTGTTTCCTAGCAAAGAGCAAATGCTAGATTTTTTTGTGTGTTTGGATTTTTTTCTTGATAGGATTTATTCAATTTTAGTTTAAGATATATTTTCATATGAATTTTTCTGACTCTATGAGATCAGTCAGGATGCAGATAACTCAGATTTGAGCATGTGTGCTGATGAATATTAATTTTTTTAAATGGGGTAACTCTTTTAGATGAAGAGATGGACAGACTGTCTCTGCCTCTTTGCCTTTCATTACTTCCCATTGGCTTCCTTCTTTTTTCCACAATAACCCATGATATGTTCTCAGAGAATTTGCCTAGAGATAAAATCCTTAATCTGAATGAGGCATAGGTAGTTGAAACCCCAGCCCAGGCCTCACTGTTCTGGAAATGTTTTTCCTCTTCTATTTTCCCCTGAAATTTTATTCTAGGAAACTCTTCCAAAGAAGACCTGAGTGAAATCACCAACTCTGAAGTTTGTCTTGACTTTTTTTGGGTTTTGTGGTTTGTTTTTTTTTAAATTAAAGAAGGTGTTGCCAAAAATGTTGTAATGAGCCTCACCTATCTCTCAATATGCAAATCTGTCTTGCAACTTTAGGGCCCCAAAGGCTTTCCTTGCCCTTTCATACGGCCTAGGAGCCATAGGGAGAACATTTTTTTTGGATCAAGCCCTTAGAAGGGTGAAATAAATTTGCCTGTATATGTCTGTTTCAGAAAGAAGTATTTCAGTTTTAAATTTTAGAAGTTTCAGAAATAACCTCTGAAGAGGAACATGGTCTCAACCTTTGCAGCCGTTTGGAAAGGCAATAGACAAATGCCTTTGAGTTTTGACAGTCTCAGACCACAGATGGTTTCATTATTTTACTGTATGGCAAGCTACCTTCTTGTGGGTGGAGAATTAGCCCCATAATTAATAGGAATAGAAGAGATATTCCCCGGCCTCATCATTGTAAACAGCTTTTCTTGTGGAAGCAATGATACCATAGTAGCAGTTTAGGGAATTCAAACAGAATTGTATTTAAATAAACACATATTCACCTCTTATTTCAGCATGGGAGTGGGTATCCTAAAATGCTTGCTGTTTCTCATGTGTTTGTGGCTGTGCCGTCTCAAATAGCAATCTTCAAATAAAACAGGGTTGGGTTTGATCAGATCTTGATTTTCTGTGAAGTTCTTCCTTTTCCAAATGATCTATGAATTAGTAATGACAGTGATTGAGAGATGATACTTTTCTTTATAAGCTTCCCAGGACTAAGCTGGAGGGGATGGGGTGGGGCATTTTGGGGTCAATGCCCGTCTGGGCTATCTTGGCACTAGTAGACCTGCACAGGTTGTACAGGCCCTTTTTCCAAAAGGTTTTTGGGCTTTCAGGATGGTTTGAAATTTGGTGTAGGTAATTGCTACTGTCTACTGTTTAAGATTACTTTTACATTCATGTTTACATCGGCTATCCTTAATAAACCTGCTCTGCATCTAAGTGATGCTGTCATCAGTTCTTACGCTGATTCTGTGTTGTTGTGTTCAATGGTGGATGTGATGGTTTTTGCTTCAAAGCATACGCAGAGAAAGAATTTACTAAAATCTCTTACTTTACCAGTTAGAATTCCAGAAACCTGCTTTGGCCTCAGAAAATTCCCTTTTGGTACCTGCTAGTCCTATAGCTGTTAGAAAACAGTTCTCCCCACTTTTTCTTAAATCTTGGCTGTCGTTTTGGTATAACCTGAGACCCTCTGGAACAGAAAGCAGTACACATTTGTGTTACTTACCCTTTCTCGTTCCTGCTAGGTTTCAGGGCAACTCGTTTATTGAATTCTAGTAGTGGATTTCAGAGTTCATTAAACCTGGTTTTTACTTCTTCAAATGGCTGCAATACTGAAGACCATTGAGGATCTTGCTACAATTTTGAGGATGTAAAAAATATCTTTTTTTTTTTTTCTGAAAATGGCTTTTTTTTTTCTGAAAATGGCATATTTGGCTCTTTAGCTCCTCATCATACTAAAAGGTTCAATGAAGCCAAGGGATCTTGTGCAAGTTTTTTTTCTGTCCCATTATGGCAACTTTCAGCAAAAAAGAACCCAAACCCAGCTGTGGGTATGCTACATGACTTGAAAATATTGTGTGATAACCAAAATAGCCTCATTCTCTAGGCAGACCTTAGTTCAAGTCTTTCAGTGATATCAACACTTATATTTTCTTTGTTACACCTTGGCAAATATTATCCACCCGTATCTGTCTTTAAGATACTCTGTTTTGATAGCAACCTGTTTCTGGTACTATTTTTCTGATACTGGTTTCAAAAAGCATGCAGTAGGAAAACAAACTGCATGTCTGCTGACTGTATTTTGACTTATGAACACCGTGAGACTAGGTTTTCACTATCACTTCTGATTGTAAATAGTACAAAGTTGTATCTAACAGCATCCAGAATATTACCCTGCATAACTTAAAGTTTACATACAACTATTGGTATAAACCAAACTAAAGTTTTCAGCCTTTTTTCTCACAGTAGCTCCTGATGTTGTATGTGTTTGTCTTACTGCTAATAAGTCTCTGTCCTAGTGTATACTTCCTCTTTTTAAAGATCCTAAAATAAAAGTATATTAATACAAATTGTTTCCAGCACTAGTTGAGTCCTTACCCTTCTTTTATGAGTTTAGAAGGCAGTATCAGTGAGAAAACTGTATTTATAATGGTACCAGGAAACAGTTTTATGGTTAGGCTGTAGCCAGTATACAGCAGAACATAAACAGACGTTCTATTCATAAAAGTACAATTAAATCAGAAGACATAAAGAGATAGGTTAAAAATTTGCAAAGCTAAACGTCACTAGTAAGCTTTTAAGTAATGTGAGAACAACCTTGTTAGCGTAATTGTTTGTGCAAACTGAAATTATTTTTTAGTTGGTTGAAACGACTTTATTTCCTCTCTTTTCCTCCCCTTTAACTTTTTGCATGGTTAGAACAGTTAAAAGCTGCACTTTTAGCTCATCTCTTCAAGGCTTAGCACAAGGCATAGTGCAGAAACAGGTGGGAGACATGTAAGGACTACGGCAGTGACTTCTATAGCAGTTGGAGGAATTGCTGAAGGTTTCTCCCTCTACTGACTGTATATGGGAGCTTGATCAGAACTACTGCTTGGCTTAACCTCTTTATCTTTCATCCTTGATGCCACTGGCCTGGCCGTTGAGGGATTGTACAAAAGCTGTATTTTTCATGAGTGATTTTTCTTTTAAAAAGGTACAGAGAGAAAGATTTTACACTCACCATGTACAAAAACTAAGAGAAAATGTAAAAAAATTTTAAAAAAGTAAAATATATGGATTTTGGAAGTTACTCACTCTTTATCCAACATTGTGCTACAACAGTTTTGTCAAACATTCTCCTTTTGTAGAAATCAGATTTTTAAGAATAATGACAAATAGTAAAATGCATTTCAGAGTGCTATCTCTCAGGCAGGATAAGTTTTCTAAATAACAACACTCAATATTTTTTTTAGGTTTGAATGATAAAAGACA
This sequence comes from Petroica traversi, assembly GCA_025920805.1. Lineage (NCBI taxonomy): Eukaryota > Metazoa > Chordata > Aves > Passeriformes > Petroicidae > Petroica > Petroica traversi. The sequence goes on from JAHLSL010013749.1 coordinate 7,954,284, forward strand.
GCAAAGTGTTATCATGACAACCAAAAGATAAATTTTCTGTGAGAAATACAGTAGACTTATTGAGTGCATTAATGTCTGTACTGAACAGAGCAGAAACACTAAGAGTGCTAATTTTAGGCTCTTTAACATATTAATGTAAAGAGTGCATTAGGGAGCAGCAATCAATAAACTCAGTAAGACCTATACTGCATGAAGTATATTAATACACATCACATATTTTTGTCCTGCTTGAAGTGTAATAATGTGAGCATGAATGTTAACTCTTACTCAGTAGTGTGATCAACTTCACCTTGTAGAAGGCAGTGTCACACCACAAACAGAAAATGTCCTATACTGCTTACCCTCTGCATACAGTCTTGCTGTTTGTCTTACTGTTTGCTGTTTGCTGTTCTATCTTACATAGAATGCAGGTTTCCATAACAAATTACAGCCATTTAATGGCACAGAATATTTTCCTCTTGCACAGCTGGGAGCCAAGTAACAGTTGTGTAACATACCCACCAGATTTTCTTCTTAACTAGATGAAACTGTTGAAGTTCACTGGTTTGGACCTTAACAGGCACCCAGAGTTTCCATTCGAGTCCAGGATGGAGTCCAGTTCAGGATGAAGTTGCTCAGTGTATAACATAGATTGTTTATTGTTGCATTAATTCTTTGATAATAATTTGTCACACTGCACAGAGAAAAAATTCAAGTTGCTTTTTCATGTTGGTTGGGATTGACAATAGCTGCAGTTTCCCCTTCTTTCCTTATGCCAGCCTAAGCATTTGCATATATCTGTGGATATCATTATTTTTTGGCCCATTCCAAGGCAGGATGGAACCTGAGTAAAAGATGTGATCCAGCAGTCAACAATGCATCTTTTTGTTGCATGGGGATAAGAGAACGTGGTACTACTTGGTGGCAAAATACTTTCTCTGCTCCCATTTCATTATCACAAGGAGAGAAACACTGTAGTTCTCTTTATATTATGTGGGTATTCTCAATATTGCCAGTGAGAAAAACTAAGAATTCATGAGAGAAGATTGAAGATTAAACATAGGAATATGCATGCCCATGTGTGCACATCTGTGTTCTTACATATAAAATCAAATATAGGCTTTTTCTTTTAATATGAGCCTTGGGCCTTGTTCTCAGTATAATGATAGCTTGATTAATCTACACTTGGCTAAAGCTCCTCTCAAGTTAGTCTGGCTTGAATGAGACATGTTGTGCTTCAAAGTAGTTGTGCTTGGATAACCAGCAGAGAAGTTCAGTCATGTCTCATTACCAGCTTCAGAGCTGGCTACATGGCTGTACACTGGCTTTATGCCACACTTCACTTGTGAGCCAACTAAGAACAAGAAACCATTTTCTCTTTGGAAGTCTCCCTTCCATGTAGTACTTTAGATCATTCCTGCTGGAGGAAATAAGTGGAGAAGGGAGAGATTGCCATTGCTTGAGGAATTACCACATTCATCCACCTGCCTGGTATTAGATTAAAAAACAATACCTGAGGAAAAAACAAAAGTTAAAAATTTGTGGCTTGCATTTTTTTTTTTAAATTATATGGCTGTACCAAGTTCTGTCAAATAAAGAAGTAAATATTTCAGAAGGCATGTCATATTTTCATCCTCAAAAAAACATGGAGAAACAGTGCAGGAAAATGCAGAAAATGAAAGAGAAATCTCTCACTTCTTCGATACTGCAGAGGTGCCAGCAATATCCAGGTGAAGGATGGTAAGAGAGGAAAAAATAGTGGACATGGAGAAAAACTGTTGAACATGAGAGGGAGAGAAATATTAAAGGAAGCGAATTAAAAAGGGAGGGACACCTGAAGAACTACTATTGAAACTAAAGACATGCATGCAGTGATAGTATATGAAGTGACATTGACTGGAGGATGAGAAGAGCTTTGGCAGAACACTGTTCAGGATGATCCCTCAGGCCTACAGTGCTCTGTACATCCATAGTGCTTGGTCATGGGTCAGCTGAGGAAGACTGACACTCTCCTATAGGTTTGACAGCATAACAGAGATGTTGGGAAATGTGCTTGGTTGGATGGATTCTCATTCTTTCAGCTGGTGCTCTCTGCTGCACTCTTTATACCTGCAATGGTAAATACCAGAGGTGGGGGACGAGGCAGCTCTGTCAGACTAATAAGCAGGAAAATCACTCTTTTTGCCTCTGCCCTTTCTTTGACCCAGGAAACTAAGTATAGGTTTCTCCAGATACACCAACGACTGACCTCTTAGGTAAAGTGTACTGCTTTTACAGTCACTTTTCTGGTTATAGCAGCCATGATTTTTGCTAAATCACTTGAAGATAAGAGCAGAAATATCTGAAAGAAGTCTAAATAATACCAAACCACTGTTTTCTAAATAAGTAGATGTTCCAGTAGGTGTACTTTTTGTTTGTTTTGTTAGTTAAGACATCTAGAATAATTTTACTCCTTCAAACACTTGGAAAAAAAAAGTCAGTTTATTTCCAAAAGAAATGTGTGTTAATTCAGGAAAGAGAAACCACAGTATGAAATTCTTAGCACTGTCTCACATGGAAACAAATTAAAAAGTAACACTGTTGGAGCAGCAATGTGCTCCACGTATAGATTTAAATACTTTGGTTTGTAAATGGTTGTTATTACCATCTATGAAAGGCCATGCTGCCTTCTCAAATTCACTAATACAGCTTTTGCAGTGATTATTGATGTGAGGTTTCCACAAAAACATGGGTGTCTTAGCTCTCTTTTCATGAGGTTACTTGTTACACTACTGAGATGTCTTGATTATCAGATGCTGTTTCACAGCAGCACTCCAAATTATGCCTGAATTTCACAGCAGAGAAAGTGTATCATATAAGTTTGTCTTAGATTAAGTAAATACAGGCCAGACCAATAATATGTGTTTTCTTAAACATAAGTTTCTAGATATACAATTCAGCATGTATACAAAGCTCCTCACTGAATAGCTCAGCTGCTTTGTTCAGTTCCTGTTTTCCTAGAATTATGAGAAAACCTGTCATCTACTTCAGAGAGGATTATTTGGTAATGGAGGTCATATTGTAAAGTCACAATCAGCAAGGTGAAACTTAAGTAAAAATCTCTTTAGCATATGCAAGGACTGGACTGCTCACTGGGGAAATTGCTTATCTGGCTGATACCGGTCATAGTTCAATACTGACTTAAAATTTGAAGATACTAGTAAAAAAACCTAGTTTTCAGACATTTCTTGATGGTTAGCTAGGGACTAAGTATATTGATTATATGTTAGTTTTCATATACTTTTAAAAAATTGCTCTATCACAGTTCCTTAAGACTTTTTTGTTCCTTTGTTTGAATCTCAGCTCACATTAGATCCTCTGATCTTTGAGTATACTTTGAGTGTACTTTGATCTATGTATTATTGTTCTGGGACTCTGTTGACACCCTTGTTAGCTGGTGTATAAATCTATCTATAGTTATTTATTAATCTTCTCGTAATCCTGACTATGCTTCTCTGGTCTTTTTCAGTGTACCTGGAGGACAGTTTTGTGAAATCCGGAGTATTCAACGTGTCAGAACTTGTGAGGGTGTCAAGAAGTAAGTTAGCATTTGTGTTTAATCATTTCCAAAGCCCGTTATGATCAAGTAAAGGTTTTTCCTTGAAGTTTTTTCCTCCAGAGGATGCGTAGAAAATGCCTATAACCATGCACAATTTTGATATATTTCACCACAGTATTACAGCCCATCTTCCACGTGTTTGTAATAAAACAAATAGGTCTTCTTCTGCCTCTTTGATATTTAAAGATGGAATAAATTTTTATATCTCTCTCTGCACACCTAGTGGACTGACATATCAATTAAATTACCATATGGTGCAAAATTTTCTATTAAAATTTTTTAAGGATGCCCTTCACATCCTTGGATATTGAATGGTCTGATTATTCTATCTGTTTGTTTTTTAATTTGTAGCTCTTAAAATAAAAGTCACAATATGGATGTAAAGGATGATTAACACTGTATTAAATATTTGTGTTTCTTTTAGTTTTAGTATGGGCTGTAACTGAATTTCTAATTACATTATGTTGGGTTGGCATCAGAAATATTGCGCACAGGAACATGTAAAAACCCCATAAGAAATAAGTATAAAAAGTACAGGTGAAGCTTTAACTGCAGAAACAAAAACCAAAAAGAATATAAGATTTCTTTTGCTGGCATATAACAATTTTTATAATAGTATAGCATAAAATCTTTCCACATTTCCATTTTGCGTTTCTTCCTGACCCTTTCTTTTCTCCCTTTTCTATCAACACTATTAAAGTTTTTCTCTCAAGACTTCATTAGGAAATGAAGAAGAGTAGTTGAAAGTTATAGTTAGAAGTGTCCATAGTGATGATACCAGCATTGTAAAAACTGAATGGTCCAGAAAAATCACTTTTCTGGTGAGGTGAGGATAAAACCAATGAGGCACAAGTTTCCAAAATGTCTGTCCATATTTTTCACAGGTGCTAACTCATGCAGTGTCAGGGTGCTTGAGGAATTTAATTAACTTATTGAGGCTTCAGATGTATGAGTTATTTCATTTTATGTTGTCAGAAATTAATATTCAACAACTAAAATTTTATTAATCCCTTCTGCAACACAGAGATCATTGCTGTCCTGCAGTGTAAAGGCATATCATTTTTTGTGCTTGCTGAAGATATGGTTTTCCTGTTTTACAAGGCTGAGGATGTATGAATTATAGTTTTCTTTTAGTTGTCAGGTGGTTAAGTACATTTTAAAGTGTCAGGCCATTCAGGTTAAAAAGAAACAATATTGTAATTATGCTACGAAACTGTGCATTATGCAGCTGTTGTACATGATATACTTCTAATAATAAGCATTAAAGCGTGTGGTTTCTGTGGGATTTCTTACCATGCATTTGTTTAACCTCAAGCCGCAACAGAGTTGTACTTAAACTGTCAGGAAAAGTGCAAACCTTCAAACACATTACACAACATGCAATTATTCTTTTAAGTGCTAAAGGTAGTTTAAATGCACAATGCACAGGCAACGAACAAAGGTAAATACACGATAATATGTTACACATAATTTATTCTTGAATTGCCAGAGTCCGTATGGTCCACAGATCCTATAAGGAGGTGAAGGTAACACTGAGTGTATGTACTTGTGGGTAGGTGTACATAAGCAGAGAACAACCTGTGGCACTTGGAGAAAGAAAAAGAAGCAGAAAACCAGGCTGTCAACACAGAAGGAAGTGTTAACATTAAAGAAAAGGAGTTTGTGTGGCTCTGAGTTTTTTGATTCCATTTTCTTAAGTTCTTTAATAAATAATTCTAGCTGTTCTCATTAACCTGGCCTCATTCATTATAATGCATGGAATTGGTGATTCCATGCTCTCTCTTATAAAACAAATTATTCTATCTGCATAACTGCTAAGTAAGTAGTAAAGAAGATAATCCACTTTTTAGATACATAATCATTGAATAACTTGTCTGTACTTGGTTTCCATAAGAGGCAGAAAATTAGATACATGTAGTAACATCTTGATATTTTTCCAAGTGTTAAAAAGGAAAAGATAGCTAAAAAGATCAAATATTATCTCTGACTTCTTATGATGATGTGTTTTTCAGCACCCATAACCCAGGGAACTGGAGTGAACTTCCCAATTGGAGAGCTTCCAAGCCAGCCATATTACCATGATATGAATTCGGGTGTAACTCTACAGAGGTCCTTGTCCTCTCCACCGAGCAGGTAAAAGCTTGTAATAAGTGCTAATGTCAGCCATACTTAATAGTATAGGAGAAGCTATTCACAAATAGCTGTCAACAACCAACTATTTTTTAATTTCCTTCAATTTTGTGTGTCCAGTTCCTTATGTAATTACCTAAATCTCTGTACAGATTTTTATACAGATCTTGTAATTTGAAATGGCGTCATTATTGCCTGTCGTCTTGCATGATATTGAAGATGGTGGTGACTTTTTTCAGGGTTTGAAGTACCCACTAAATCATCTGCCAAGAGGACAGCTACAGATCCCAAAACTGTTGCTGAGCTGCAGGAAGTCCTAGCACTTGGAAACACACTGGCAGGGCTCAGAGTGGTTGCAGGCAGAAAGGATGTCTTTCAGGGCTCCCTCTCTGACCTACATCTTTAAAGTTTGGACACACGCTGATTCCCCTAGATAAGGTGTTAGTACAGGTGTATGAAGACAAGGTGTTTTAATCCATACAGCCCAGCTCATGCAAGTATGTTTCCTGCCTCACTCTTTCAGGGGGCATTTCACAACAGAGTGGAAAGAAGGAGGAGCAGGTGAGATAGTTACAGGTTCATTTTTCTCAAGGGTCTCCTTTTGCCTGCTACAGGCAATTTAATCTTAGGGACTAACTTCCTCCTTGTTCAACATGTTCCCTTCTATCATCTCTGAGAAAGACTCCATTTTCCTCCCTCAGGAGCAGCTGGTGGGCCCATGGATGAAGAGAACCTGCTGTGCCCTCCTTCTGACTCCTAGATATTGTACTGTCTGTCAGACCCTTGGGGCCCCTTGGTTTTCTGAAACTGTCTGATATACCATGGGATCACAAGCACTATAGGAGCTGTCACTGTCCCTGCACGTTTCTGCACCCCAGGGACTCAGGAGGTGCCTGCACAGTGGGACAAGGTTTAACAGGACAATCAGGGAGCTGGCATATTCTTCCACCAGAACCTGGTCCTTCTGAATTATTTTGTTCATGTTCCTGTACTTCATTCCATCAAATTTTCAGCTTGGCAGTATATCCAATACATTTTAGAAATGGATGGATTAATTAGAATAGGTGTATTAATTATCACAGTGTAGCAGTAACAGTTATAGCAGTAGCAGTAGCAGTAGTAGTAGCAGTAATAATGATAATATTAATAATAATTGCAATAGTAATAATTATAATAATAATACCACACCATTAAAACCTTCATCCTGGTTTTCTTTGGCAGTCAGTAAAACAGCTTCAATATACATTGCCATGGAGAAACTTGACTTTCCTCCACTGTATTGAAGTCCTGCCTCATTTTATACGGTGTGACTTGAAATATGGGCCTTTTGTTGTTTTTAATTAAACTAGTCAAAAATGAAAAGTGTTTGTTTCAGACTAGCCCTCTTTAAAAAACTTGGGAGTTTGAACTGATGAAATACAGTAAACGACATTTTTTCCTCGTTAACACATTCAGAAAAGTTTCTGTTCTACCTTGGCTTTATTAGTAATGTTTTCCAGTGACTTGCTACGCTTCAGGGTTTCTGCATAGTGTTTAGCACCTTCATGAAAAAATCTTTTTTTGGTAGGGTACATGAACTTATTTCTTGGATGAATACATGAAATGTGAAAGTCCACAGTGAAATGCTGTGGACTTTTGTATTACCCATTCATGCCATCTTTGAAATATTAAATCATATGAATACCACAAGTACATACCTGCATCATGTATTATTAACATTGCCTATGAAAGTCACTGTTGTAATATCCAGGGCTTGTTTTCTTATTTTTTTTTTCTTTGTAAGCCTAAATTCCTCTCTATTAAAATATTTCTAAAGATCCAGACAGTTTATACACCACCAGTAGATGAATATTATATTCACTGCCAAATTTCACAATTCTTCAACAGCAAAAGACCCAAAACTATCTCCATAGATGAAAATATGGAGCCAAGTCCAACAGGAGACTTCTATCCTTCTCCAAATTCACCAGCTGCAGGAAGCAGGACATGGCATGAAAGAGATCAAGGTGAGTAACATGTGATTATTAACCTTGAACTATACAATAAATCACTGCATCATTACTGAGATAAAATGATGGCTTTTTAGAAGAATATTTTTTTCTGTGTGCTGTATGTATTTGCTGGTTTTGTAAATGTATTTAAAACCAGCAGCCAACAGGGCATTGTATAAACAATTACAATAAATAACATTATTAGCATTATTATTTTAATAATTATATAATACCTAATAGTTAATAATAATAATAATAATAGTAATAGTAATAATATTTTCTACCTAGTGTCAGCCTTATTGTGACAAATGAGATACTTGATATTGAGTATACTGTGGTCATCCCAGGAGAATTTGGAGTTCAGTGCTTTAAAACAAAAAATCAAAACATCTCCTTACTATGGTTTAGTCAACATAAGATCAAACTTTTCTTTATTACCATGACATGGACTTTTAACCTGTACCATGTGACTCTGAATCGATCCAATAGGATCTTTCTGTAGAGCTTACATGTAGTTCTGTGGGATTCTTCTCTGTAGGCTGAGGGATTGGTAAATGATGGGTTCTGGGTTATCCAAAGCAACAAACATGCTTACTTGGAGAAGAAAGTCGTGGCTATCAAAACAATGAAATTAATATTCGTAACTTTCCTTCATGTTATCTTGATGCTTTATAAACCTAGGTGCCAGTGCAGTCTTTTCCCTCTGTTTTGTTATATGAAAATGTGTTTAAACTCATATATCTGAATGTTGTTGGTTGATGGATCCTGTGGCTGAGGTATTGCAGCTGTCTGGAGAGACTGTGAAATGTAAAGCATAGTATGTAAAAGGGAAATAGAGAAAAAGATATGCAGCTGCTTCCCTTGTGGATGTTTCAGTGTTTGCCCTCAGTTTTCACATCTACTGCTGATCACTGCTCTCACATCTTCAGCAAATGATTGATCCTTTGGTCTTACCTCATTTTTATATTGTTTTAAAACTTCTTTAAAAAGAAATACAACCAAAAGCCAACCTCTTTTTTTTTTGTTTTGTTTTTCCTGCTAAGTTTTCTCTTTCATCTCCATGTGCAAGGAAGCATGTGACTAGTATTTCTTTTAGCTGTCTTTTACTTTCACCTTTCCGTTATAGTCGGTCTCCTTTTAATCTGCTTTCACCTGCCTTCTTATCTGTGTTCTGACCATTAGGCTGTTCTTCTCACTCAGTGTTAAGTAGTCTTTTTCTTCATAATTTCTTTTGTACTCCATTTCTAATGGAGGCTCTGATAATTATTTTTGGCTGTTTGAACCTTTCACTTTTGAATTTTCTAAGAAGAGGCTTGTCTCTGGTTTTGCATAACCTCACTTAAGAACAGTAAATAGGGGTTCTGCCATGCAGAATCTTCCTCCTTATACAAAATATTTTCATCTGCACTACCTGTTTTGCTGTGAAACTTTATTATTCTTTTTCCTGAAAGACTGGATCATACCTTAAATAAATTTTTCTTTCTAGATAAATTATTTTTATAGTTGTAGGGGAAACAGCCCATTCTTGCTCTCTCACATATTCCCATTTATGAAATGAAGTAGTTTTGTGCTGCTGCATGAGTTGTAGGGGCTTCTGGTAATTGTGCTGCCATGTAGACTCCCGAGTGCAAGTCCTGCTGACAGAGCCTTTCACAGATGAACTCTATAGCTCTCAAGTATCTCTACTGCATTTTAGATTTTGAATCATTCTGCTTGCAAAGCAGATTTGTTCATGAACACTGGATTTGTTCATGTTGGTAGGAACTTCATGTTACAGTTATCAGTAGAGAACAGTGTTATGATTTAAATTGCTTGAGTGTATTTGCAATGAACCTGTACTTAACTTCTGTGCCATTAGGTATTCTGGAGTGAAACAGCTTTTAATATGTTCCATAAATCAGGGAACTCCAATATGAGAAAGAAAGAATAAAAAAGACAGACTTAAATCAGTACATTTTATTTTTGCTTCCTGGAGTTCACATCTTGCCCTGAATATCCTGTATCTTAGCGTAGTGAATTTTACCAGATCCCTGTCAGAGATATTGCCTTTAGGTCACTATTAGGGACTTTGTTTTTTCCATCCTTAATGTCCCTTTTATGCAGAGGCACAGATACAGCACTGCCCAATGCGAAAAGCATTGTACTGGGTGAAACAGAAGCCTTTTACCCCTAAAAAGTAATGTTTGCCTCTGGTAACTTTCTGAGTTTATTGTGCTGCTGCAGAAACACCATAAACAGTGACTGCAATGTCTGCCATTGCTGCCTGGACTTAGTGGGAAGGGGTGTGGGGAAGCTCCTGGTATATTTGTTCTGATGCTAGTTCATTGTTGGGTGCTTGATATCATCTTCATGGCACTGATTTCATGTCTCTGGTGACCAGTGGCACAACCCAAAGGAATTTGCTTGAGGCTCTGTCAGGACAGATGTATGTTAGATATTAGAAAAAGGTTCTTCAGTCATAGGGTGGTTGGAACAGTCTCCTTAAGGAAGTGGCCACAGCTCCAGTCTGACAGAGTTCAAGAAGCCTTTGGACAGTGCTCACACACACAGGGTTCTTGGGGCTGCCCTGTGCGGGGCCAGGAGTAGGAGTCTGGTGATCCTTTGTGGGTCTTTTCCATCTCTGGACATTCCATGGTGATTCTATGACTTATATGTATGTAAAAGCTCCTTTCAGACACAGATTTTTTATCATGATATCATATTTGTGAAAATCTATTTTCCATTTCTGTATGCCTGCAAACACAAAGATAATATAAAGAAATTTTGGAGGTGGTTTCTATACCAGAGACCTTATTTGTGTTACTTCCCTCTCATCAATGGATATCTGTGTGCTATATAAGGTTAGGGATAAATGAAAAAGAAATAAGCCTTTTGGGGACAAATTTATGTTTGTCCAGTGTCAACAATGAATGCACATGTAATCACATCAGGCACTGCTTCTTCAGGCAGTATCCACAGGTCATCAGACTCAAAAATACAAATAATATCACAGTACCCGCAAATAAATATGTCTCTGGATATCAAGCTTGTAGGTAAATAGCTTCTCTACCACTTTAGTGCAATTTTAATTTTTCCAAGAGAGACAACATCAGGAATAGTATTGACACTAAAATATACCCTTGTTCATTTCAGTTTCATTGTCTCAGTTTTGAACTTGACAGAGAGAGGTCTCTAACTTCTGAGCTGAAATAGATTTAATTTCTTCATCATCATATCTAAATTATTTTCATAGAAATTGAAATTATGTAGTTTTGAATTCTTTTATCATTAAGGCTTTTCTATCTTTATATAACTATGTCTAAAGTAACAGAAATATCATGACTTTGGTAGTTTGGAACTGGATAGTTACAATAAAACAAAGACATCTGAACCACATTTGAATAAAATATTTAGGAGTTTTCTAGGTGTCTGAGGGGTATTCTAAGAGGTTTGAAAGAGAGAATGAGACTACACAGAAATGTTTCTATATTAAAAATAGAACAAAGGAAAAGTTTGCAGTAGAGTGAAACAGATCAACCTTCCATTGCTTTGAAAAACAAATATCATCATTTCTTAGGTAAGGAGACTTTAGAAAAGGAGGAATATTATTGTATTCCCAATAGGTTTTATATCTTCCCTATGCAGGTACGCATCATGAGGGTCAGGGACATGATTATGGGAATACTTGTGGTGTAGCAAGGATGTAGCATTTGTGAAATTAAGGAAAAGAAATCTAGCCCAGTTACAGTAAAATCTTCCTCACACACCAGACTCTGCTTTCAGTTGTATAACTCCAGACTGTCCTTTTGCTGTTAACTGTCTTCCTGTCACAGTATTTCCAAAAATATTTTGATAAGATTTCCAGATGTTGTGCTTTATAGTCTGTTTTGTGGGAGCTGTCTCTTTGAAGATGTGACTCTGGGCAGAAATAAGCAAGCATATCTTAAAAATAGTAACTCTATAGATGGCATACGCTTGGTAAAAAAAAAATCCACCAAGAGTTATGTTGCCGATCTGATAAGAAAATATAACCCCCTCTAATTAACCAAAATTAACATTAAAAATAAGTTTTAATTTTTTTTATTTATTGTCATCAGATTATTAATCTTTATAGAAACAAAAAAAAAATCGTATGAAGCCATGATACAGTCCTGGAGGTTTACTTCATTGGCTTGTAAAAAGGTTTGTGACTATTTTAAAAATATATGTAACCACAGGAGAATGCATAACTGTTTCAAAAACAGATTTAAAATACTGTGGAATGACAATGTTGTTTTTTACTTTGGAGACACCCAGTCAATGTGGGAAGATTCTGTAATTTGTGCCATTATTTTTGCTATGTTGAAATGCTTAAAATATGCCTCTGTTTGTGTGATTTTTTTGAAACAGGTTTGAGGTTTTCTAGTAGAGCAAAAAGGCAGGTTTATAATTGCTGAGATTTCTCCCAAGACTTTTGGCATTAGTCTTTCAAATAACTGAGTGTCTTCTAAAAATCCTGCAGTCCCAGAAAGGGAAAAGTCAACTCTGAGAATGGTGCATTATTTGAAAGTAGAGCCCTAGCATGACAATTAGGGTTTCAATTGCTGTGCCTTCTGTCAGATAATGTGTAAGTTATTTTTTCTCTTTTGTGCCTTGATTCTTCGAATTGGATATCTTAATAACTTCAATAATGTCTGGTTCATGTCTTACACTTCCATCAGTAAGAAATATATCTACATCTAATAAGTAATTTGCTGTAGATCTCTTCCAGTCTTCCTTTCTCCAGATTGCTTTTGTTGAATTCTTTACTATATTTCCATATTAAAGAAAATTTTGAATTCTTGTACTACTAAGATTTTGTGAGACAGATGTAAGTTTTCCTGGTTAAGGAAAAATGATGGATGTTTTAGAAATTTTATGCAGTAAAAAAAGGCTTCTTCTAAAAATTTGGAAGAGGAAGTTATTAAAAATCTGTAACATCTCTGGTGACTAGTGCAGTGGCTAAAGAGTATTTAGGATTCATTTGGCTAATAACTGTTGGTGAACGTCTTGATTTAATAACTGGTAAGTAAATCAGACACATTTTTTAACTTGTAAGGAAACAGGAATATCAGAAGAGAGAAGGACAGTGTGTGCATCTATATCTTCCTTTCTGAAAGCTGGCTTAGCAAAGTTCATTAACATAATTACAGGCAATTTCCAAATTTGTCCTTGAGACCTGTTTTACTGTTAGAGTGTTAAAACACTGTGTACATTGGAACTAAGTTGTCATCAGTGTACACTCTTCGGGGTAAAAGTGGAGAGATTCATGTGGATTTCCATAGTAGTCAGGTGTCTGGAAATACTGATTATCACTTTTAATTTTGACTTTTAATTTTACAGTTTCTTCATCATATTCATTCTCTTACACCTCACCCACCTCTACCAACAGTCAAGAGCCAAGATGCCATTCCATTAAAACTGAAACAGCTTCACCTGTTGTTTGGCCAGGGTCTGTTGCACCCTCCACTTCTCAGGTCCTAACAAGTCACTTTGTTGGATACTCCTCTTCTGGACACTTATCCCCTTTATCTTTCTCCCCATCCCTCCCCACTGGACACACCTTTCCCATTGAGGTCCTTCCTGTTGGCTCTTTCTTTCTTCTTCTCATCAATTGTCAAGGGTGGATGTTCTCATTTCTGAAGTGAGGGAACTAATAAGGTCTGGGAGCTGAGAACGATAATAGAAAACCTTGGCTCTTTGGTTTCCTGTGTTGGACAGGATTTTTTCCAGCTCCTGGTGCTCTTTTTGAGGGTTACTACTTTAGAAGCACACTCTCCAACTAAAAGGTCAACTCAGCTTGCAAAGGTTTACCTTGATGAATACCTGTTAAATGCCATTCTGTGTTACTGACTTTCTAAAGCCTTCTATGTGAAAGTATGTTTGAAAGCAATTGGTGTCTTGTTAGTAACTTGCTGCTTCTACCTTTGTATATTTTATTGTTTCAAAATACATTTCATATCTGAGTATCTCTCTGTAATACATATAATTTTCTGTTGTTTTGACTAGTATAATGTGATTATTTTCTGCACTGTAGTCAAATGCTACCACTTGATAAGTTTTCATAACTTCACATTGGTAAAGTGAGAGATACTTTTCACCAAGATTAACTTTTCAAAATGTATTTTCAGTGTGAATTCTTAGCCCTGGCTTCTGTGAATCTGTAGGCTGCTATCATGCTGACAATGGCATCATGCTAGCAAACAAACTTAGCAAGGAAAGGTTATGTGGAGGCCCAGTTTGAGTTCTCCTTGTTCTTCCTCATTGCAGAACAAGATATTGGTAGAGTTCAATTAGTGAATTTTTCTACTTGTTAAAAATAATGTTAAATGCTGTGAGAGTTTAAAAAAATCCAAGATCAATAGGGAATTGTTTTACTTTTTTTTCTGCAGTGGAAATTTTGCAAGAAAAGCTACTGGTACCTGAAATAAGTAAAATATTATTTTTATAAAGATGAAAAATGCTTAAAGATTGAAAGGCACTAAATGCAGAAAAATATGTGAAGAATCTCCCAAATTCTTATTTAATGAAAATACAGAGAAAGAAAAAAAATCCATTAAGAGGATAACAAAAACGTTACCTTAGAATGAGTGAGTTGCTTGCACCTCAAGAAAAGTTACATCCTCCATTATTAAGTGAGAATGATGTAAAGTTTCAAAAATAAACAAAAAAATATTATATCTGTTTTTCTGTATTTTGAATATATTTAGACAAATTCGCAACTTGTTCATCAATATCTTCAACTATTCAGAATAGCAGATGAGGAAGTTTTTATTCTGGGCAGTGGAGGGACCTGACTTTTCCTTCAGCCCATAAACATTTCAGTTTCTGACTAAATGAATAGTAACAAAATGTTTAGAAATATAAAAGACAGACAAAAGCAGTTGCAGATGCAATGAGGAACCAAGAAAAAAGCCTTTTTTTTGCATTTCCAGAAATGGCTATTACCTGCTTAATAAAGTCACAAAAAATATCTCATTACAGGTTCTTTGGTTTTAGTTTTGACAAATATATTGTGAAAAGACCTGTTAATGTTTTCTTTGTGTCATTAGTGGGTTGATACACTCCAGGTCTCCATATTGATCAATGAAAGATGTTAGTGCAAAAGAATATTCTTATATTCATGGCACTTATCCTATGATGAATTTTATATCATGGCAACATCCTATTGTCTGGAGATTTAGTATTTTGAAAGTTATCATCTCTTTTTAGAATTTGTAGGATATGTGTAAGTCTGCATCATTTAATGCATGTGGTGCAGAATATCTTCATTTATGGAAAGAAGAGGTATTTAGCACCTCCTGAATCATAGTTGTCTGCAGTAACATTCTTTTTTTCAGTTATGGTACGTCTTGAGACAAAAACTATGAATTTAACTCTAGTATAGTATTATGCATCTCTCTTCATTATAGTATTATGCATCTCTCTTCATTAATAGATTCTTTTCTCTGTGTGTACATAGATATATTTGAAAAGGCTCATTTTTACTGCTTTCAAACAATCTGTACCAAATTGACCAAAGCAGTATATTTCAGTGTGACTTAATGATTTTATCTCCATTCAAAACCATTCCCCAGATGGATCAACAATTAATGTGGCACACCTCTTAAAATATCCTTAACTGTTACCAGTATGGACTATAATAGTAATAAAAAGGAAATTTCATAATCTGAATGCTTCTGAATCATCAGATTACCTCACATTATTTTATCTCAAATAGCCCTTTAATCTTACTGCATTAGAAACTGGAAATACTTTTGTGACTTCTGCAGTTACGATTGCAGTATTGATTTTATTTTCTGGCCAAGGTCCTTGGAGTCTCAGCATTAAAGAGATGTTACAGCTGTACATTTTTCCTTGAAGTCTGGAAGACTTTCTGTAGGCTAACTTAATAAATGACTAAAATGTACTCTGAAGTCTTTATAATTTGTTTGGCTTTTTAGGAACATTTTCCTCATTCTTCCACAATGCTCTTCCATCACAGCTATATACAGGAATCACACCTCTTAACAATGATTCATAGATGATGAAATGGCCCAGTCTATTTCTGAATTGTAAAGATAAACAAAAAAGTACTCAAGTACCTGAAATGCACTGGAGCTGCTTAAGGGTTTTTTGTGGCAGGGCAGTGTTCTTGGAGCCTAATATGTTTTTTAAAATCATTTGTTGTAACAACACAGTATTTGCCTTTTATCTCTATTTCCAAAGTCAGCCTCATTACTTGCAGTGCCTGCTCCATGTTTAATAGGCAGCCACTGATGGGCTGTGTTGGTACAGAAGTGGTTGGATAAGGTGAGTCTGCAGCTGAGGGAGATGTGAGACAGGAGAGGCTGCTCCATGTGGCTCACTGTGAAGGGGGTGAAGGGGGTGAAGACATTCCCACCTCCTTCCAACAGCAACACCCCAGATCCCAATGATCCCCATGCTGGCACCTGCAGCCTGGGGCTCTCACAGCAGGACAGTGTTTCTGGGATAAGATGAGGAGGAGGAAAAGTGAAGAAGCCTGGCCAGATTTATGCCAGAAGATCAGTGTGTGGGAAAAATAGGTATGTTTTCTCCTCCCAGGAAACAGTGCAGATAGGGCAACACAGTCATGCTGATTATAAACCTTTCCTGGTGAGAAGTGGTGAGGTGTTTTTAAAGGATGAGAAAGAAGAATTTCTGCCCACAGCTTTTGCAGGACAGCATGCCATAGTTTCAGCCTAATCTTGGTGTGAATAGAAGTAAATTTACATAGAAATAATCTCTTCAGTATGGCAATTAATTGCTTACATGTCACATGATGCTGTCAAACAATAGTTGTGGGATTAGGTCTGTGTGTCTTGACACATAGCTTGACACTTTTTGAAATTACTTTGGGATGTAGATGGATTTGGTGCCCACATATTCAATATTAATGTTGCAATTTGACCATCAGAACTTCTGTCATTCCTCATTTTATAAATGGCTTTTTGTTGAAATTGAAAACATTAAAAAGAATTAATTTTAGGAAATGTGTGTGTAAGTATCCCAATTACTTTATCTTAAATATCCATGCATTAGATTTTACTTTCCAAGAGCTAGTGCATATAATCTTAACAGGAATTGTGCTGAATTGGTTCGCTTTCTGTCCATGAAAGTAGGATAATCAGGAATGCAATGAAGAATTTCAGTTGTCCAACTTTATACCGTTAGTCACAAACATTAGCAAAGAGTGTCTTGCATTCCTTTGTACCAGGGACTTGACTCGGTTTTCCACCCTGCCTCCTTATATACTCCCTGCTCCAGTATATTGGGTGGTATAAGGGGAGGTAGGTAAAACCCCTCTGTCTCTTGTCCAAACCCCCTTCTGCTGAGGTAAAGAAATGTTCCAGGTAAATACAGCCCACACAATGTTACTGTTGACAATGGACTGCAGTATTCTGCAAGTTCTTGTGGGTAAGGATGAAAAGAATGACAAGTCTGCTCTATCTAAAGGGTTTTTAGCTTTTGTGTACAGTTGTATGGAAGTTCTTGTATCACTTTCTTCTCTTATGCATATTAATACCTATAGAACAAAGTGAAATAAAATAGTATGATTTATTATAAGACTAATGAAAAAACAAATAATTCAGTTGTTATAGCAAGTTATTTACTCATTTTGCTGTAGCTTTTCTGAATTGCAGTACTGTTTTAATATTTTCTTGACAGCTTACAATACTGAAAATGACATTGGTAGAAATTCTAGTCTAGTTTCTCTTCCTAGGTTTTTCAATACAAATACAAATACAAAGGATGATACATTGAAATGGTTTATCTCTTGTGAAATGGCATAATAGCACAACAAATTTTTTGATTAGCCCTGGGCATGGTTCCTGATGGGAAAACAGGTGTCACAGTCTGGTAGACTGGATTGTGTAATATCAGAGGTGTGCCTGTGAAAATAACATTGGTGCTGAGTAGGCTGATTTGAAAATTGAAGGTTATCAAATCTTCATACACTGAAATATTCCAATCTAGCATAAAATTCTTATATGTAAAATGGCTTTCCACTCTTGAGGTAGAAATAAAACTGAGATCAGTTTTTAAAATGTGAAATAAAACAGATTAGTATTTTAAACATGAAGTGCGCAGCTCTTTCTAAACCTTGACACTGGTCCTAAAGTTCAGAACACTCTGAGCTGCTAAGCAGTATGCATGCAGCTGCCTGACCCTGTTGATTCTCTCAAAAGAGAGTACAAAGGCCTTCACCTTGAGAATTGCTAAACATATCTCAGGAATTCACAGCACAGAATTGACCGTGATTTCTTTCTTTGTTCTGTTTCATTTTGTTGATTTTTCATTCCGGAGAAACACAACTACAAGAATTTTTCATGGAAGTAAATAAATTTTTAGGAGTCCTTGTCTCTGGTCCAAGATCAGTGAAGTGGAATGAGACACCAACAAGTCAAGGATTAGGGCACAGATTTGTAAAAGAGATGAGCTAGTTGCAAAGATTTGTCTCTGCCTGTCTTTCTCTGTTACAAACAGTAAGTATCTCAGACACACAGCTGTTCATGCACATCTCTCCTTCTTTCCTATTTTTTCACATATACATATAAAAATATGTCCCCATTCCTTTCTTCTTTTTGTGGAGAAGATAAATGAATCAAAATGTTTTAATTTTCATGATTCTTAGTTTCCATCCAGCCCCAGTGCCAAGTCTTTAGGGCAGATATGATATAACAAAGCCTTTTTTTCAATAAGTGAGAGGTGGTTGTGGTTTAAAGTCACTCAGTTTTCAGTATTCAGTGTTAGGTGCCTTATTAAAATGCACATTTAAGAAATACATAATGCTTACAATGTTAAAGGAAACCAGATTGAGCTCATCAGGAATCTGGTGATGCTGGCTCTGCCTGTGCAAAGCGGCTCTGCTCCTTCTTCACATTTACAGGGGTAAAGCAAAGCAAATTCTCCTGACCACAGTGGGATTTGTCATGATTCCTTGACGTTCCACAGCCATGCATTGCGAATTCAAAATTTTACCAAAGTTTTCACGTGTGCTTCACACAAGTGTGCCTGTCAGATGAGGTGAAGACTGAGACCAAGCTGGATGAGATGTATGTAGTGCATTCTGCCACCAGAAATTATCCGCAGTACTACCTCTGGGAAAGGTCAGTTCATTTATAACTGTAGCATGGAAGGATGCCCGTTACATCTTGCCGGTGGTGCTATGGACTGCATAGCATTTTTGTCCTTCACTCTATGGTGATATATATTGTAAGCAGAATATGAGTTTATCTTTCTTTGGAGGTGATGCTACACTAGTGAGTTGTCAATAAATCTTTAGAGGTTGTTTGCAAGAATGCACATTGTAAAGAAAGGCTTATGAAACCAAGCAACAGAAAATATATTAACAAGAAGAGGTTTAGAATTAAAAGATTAAAAGATATTTAATATTTGTTTATGGATTCCTCTAGCTCTGCTAATAAGCATCTTTCATGAGCAAAAAAGAGAAGTTGATATGCTGCGGGATGGTGAAGAGAGCAGGTCAGATGTCCAGAAACAGGCAGGTGGATGTTTAGACTTACCCTGGGTCACTGTTCAATTCCAGCTGAGTTCTCCTAACAGGTGGTTTGCCAGGTGCTCTGCCAAGATGACATTAATCAAGGAACTGCCTGGATGGCAAGCTGCTTTAGACTGAGGAAGAGGGTCTTTGCTTTGATGAGGAAATTGCCAAAACTCATGTCTCATTAGTGTTTCCTAAGGTTCTTTGGAAGTGAACAACAGTTTAATTAAAGGCTGATGTAAACATGTTTCTGCACTTTCCCCGCAGCATTTTATCACATTAGAATTGATCAAAATTGTTGCCTTGGGCTGTCTTGAGCAGCTATACATCTGGAGCACCATTTGTGCAAGCTGCTGATGAACAGGCTACATATGCTATGCTTCACAGCAGCTCTTCTGCCTTCCTACGTAGGCAGATTTACCTTGTTGGAAGATGAGATGTTCTAACTATTTTTATTTGAATACACCCTTTTTACTTTGATGCTTTAAAATGTATAACATGCTACTTGTTTGGGTGTCTGTGTGCTGCATCCCCAAAGTAATATGATAATACAAACAGTAGTGATTTGGAACGTCACTGAGAATTTCACATTTGAAGAACATTCTCAATAGGACAGGACACTCCTTTGATTAATTTTTACCTTACAATGACTTTGTTCGAGTTCTTTTGGCATGTTTCTGCTCTTCATGTGTGTTTAGGACTTTTTTTTCCAAAAGTCTGTTTTATTTCCATTCTCAAAGTAAAAAGGATTGGAATTCCTTCCTGAAACTTTAAAACAAACGAATCATTTTTCAGCAGCATTGTAGAAAATGTGAACTTTTTAGGGTATTCAGACTTAGTCGTCAGGATCAAAGTGGAGGGCAGGAATTGCAGGGAGTGGTGGAGGGTCACAGGCAGAGTCTGCTCTGGGTCTGGTGCCAGAGCCTGTGCAGGGCTTGACAGCAGGATGGGGCAGAGTAAAAAAGTGGCTCTCACTTTCATGTGTCCTGCTCTAAGTTCAGTTCAGAGAGCATTGTTCAATTTGGTCTCAATAAGACACTCTCATTTTGTAGGCCTGTCTTAGCAGATTAGAGTGTGCCAATATTAAAAGAGTTAGCAGTCCTTTTAAAAATAACATGGTCCATGTAAGAAAGTCAGCTGCAGTGTGGCCCCTTGTCCAATAAAGTGCTTAAGAAATTAGCTCTGCTTTGAACTTCAGTTAGTCAATTGATTTGAAAGGGAACTCAATTAAAATATTGATGTCTATTCTATATAAATATAGTAATTAAATTTGAAATAGTTTGGTGCAAAGCCCAACAAATATTGATCAATTAATTTAAACTTCCAGAAAAAAAAATCCAGTATTTTTGGTCTGCGAAACATCAATAAGCTTGGTAGAAATAATAAATTTGTCCTTACTAGTGTGTTATCACCACACAGTGAGCTCTAAAGAGATGTTTTTATTGATAAGGAAACTCAAAGGAAGAAGTAGCAAGACCATTCTTGAGACATGGAAAATATGAGATAGACAAGTTAAAGTATCCCTTGTTCTTGGGGAGATTACATTGTTTCACTATGGTTTTGGGAAGAGTGAGGGATAGGTTTTGAAGAATACAATAATAAATTCTGTAAACCTGCATGTGTATGGCAATTACCCTACACATCTGAGTGTAGGTATTCCATTAAAAAATGCAATGAAAATTAAGTGGCTGTTGAAGGAACAGATGATTTGGTGATGTTCTGAGAAGCTGAGAAGTGTCTAGAGAAGTTCTAAAGACATACATTTCTCCACTGTTTTACTTGTGTGGTATGAAAGGAACGTAGTTTCTATTTTGCAGGACAAGGACCTGTTAGGAAATTATTTTTAATTCTCAAGTTCAAAAGCAGTAATTTAAAATTAGTTTATTCATCATAGGGGAGTTGGATCATCATACGTTATTTTTGAAAGAACACCAAAAAGAAATATCTTCAGTCTGTAAAATGATGTGTCCTGAGACAAGCTTCTAAGCTAATGTCACTGTTGATTGTTTTTCTATTGTAGATATGTCTTCTCCTACAATGAAGAAACCTGAAAAGCCTTTGTTTAGTCCTACTTCTCCACAGGATTCTTCATCAAGACTGAGCACTTTTCCCCAACATCACCACCCAGGAATCCCAGGAGTTGCACACAGTGGTGAGGGTTATGGAGGAGGAAATAAAAACCTCCTTATTCATTTGTTCTGTTTTCCTTTCCTATAATCAGATTGTGACGCATTTTTGCAGATTTTCTTAGAGATCCAATCCAATTTATAACACTGGTGAGAATAAAAATAGAGAAGTTTGGAATATCCTTGCAGGAATGTTCGTTTAACTGTTCAGGTAATCTGACTGCTAGAAATCACTAAAAAGAATATAGGATTAACCAGTGAATAAAATAATCTGTACAATGCATGAAGAAACTGACAGAGGAAAAATCCTCCCTGTATTTCAACCTTTCACCTAAATCCTTTTTTATTATTGTTGGTAAGACTATAATGTGTTTAAATACCAGAAGAGGCAGAATTTCATTCTGAGGGAACTCCTAACCATGTTCACTATGAATGCTGAGTCTCAAGCGTCCTGATTAAACATTTTCCACCACCTGTTTTCTGAAATCATTAAAAAAATCATAGTAAAAATTCACTTGAAGTAAGGATGAGATATGTGAAATGTGACAGAGAGTGTGTTGTCTTGAGGGTTTATCAGTAATGACAGGAAAATTCCAACATCATGGTCTGTTTAATTTTATAGGTGAGACTGACTTGGTTTTCAGCTGAGAACACAGTCCTCAGTAGTGTCCCCTCAGCATCTCATCATGTCTCCCTATAAAAGTTTTAATTTCTTGGGCAGAGCTGAGTGAATGGAGGAGTAAAACAGATTTGAAAACTTTGTTCTTTTCTTTCACATCCAGTTTTCTTTGAGGAGTTTCTGTTTTACTTTTCCTCCATGATTTTAAGTACCTCTCTTTAAATTAATGTGTAAGACTATTTTTCCCCCTTAACATCCACATATTTTGTAATACAAAATTGTTGTGGACTCATTCTGGACTCTGTGAGGTTCCCACTACCAGAAGATACTCAAGCACATCAGAGATGATGGGTGAAATGGAAAGGATATATTTCTCTTAATTTGTTTTTATTTTGCTCTGTCTGATATGACAGAGCGGTAGCTAGTATTTTATGTTTAAAATAAACTTGGAGTGGCTGTGATTATAATGAACCTGCCACAAGGACAGGGGAAAAAATTTGAAATTATACATATATATTTATATTTAATTTAGAGTATAGCTTTTAAATATACATACTTGAATGACAATCATAACTTAACTTGTGGGTTAACTATTTATTTGCTGGGAAACCCCATTTTTATCTTTGTGGACTGTGTATTATGCCAATGAATAATGCCCAAAAATTAGCAAGTCCTTTAAAAACTGAGCTGAAGAAACCCGAGGATGTGAAAAGGGCAGTGTTGGTGTACTTTTGCTGATACAGTAGAGAAAAGTTTATAAAAGACCTCGCTTTAGAGACTTGATTTTGTATTTTTCCACTAATGAAAATGGAAACTCTTTGTCTCTTCTCCATTTCCACTGAACAAAGTACCTCTCTTTTTAATACACCAAGTATGTGCTTTCCAGGTGTATAGTAAGGGTGGAAAGTATGTTCTTGTATGATAGAAGAAAGCTCTACACTTCCTCACTCACAAATGGGTAGCAGAAAGAGAAGTTGTATCTTCCTCACACTGTGGAAACAGTCGTTTAGACACTGCACACAGTCTTTAGATAGAAAAGTGTATGTTTGTAGGAAAATAAATAAAGAGAATGAAAAGAATAATAATGGGTGGGGTAGATAACTTTTTGTTCCTCAGAGCTAATTTTATTGGATGGATTTCATTCTCAGGCCCTGGAGTTGAATATTCACTAACATTTTCATAAAGGTCAGCAAATGTTTGTGGCAGCATTTTTGAATAGATATTGCCCTGTCCCCAAATTAGGCAATCCAGAGAGGAATGCCCATTGCTTGGGGATTGGTGATTTTCCTCAGTATTTTAGTGCTGTAAATAAAAGTGGGGGCTTCATTAATTATTTGATTTGGGTCTTTTGGGCTCCAGATGGGAAAATTGTGTAATGGGAATATCTTTTATGCTGGAGGATGACTCCTGTTTAAAAAAAAAATGAAAAAAACTTTGATGGCATAACCCAGAAAACCAAAACAAGGTACACTATTTATGGATTTGAAACAGTTGCACTTTCCATTTCCTGGGATAATGTGAGGGCAGGACGTGTAAGTTTTTCTGTAAAAATGCCATAAAGGAGGAGTGCAATACATTGATTTATAACTGACTTTTTATTTTTCTTGCTGTAAAACAGAGGTGAAGAATTTTAGAAGAAACAAGATGCGAAGTAATTTTAATTTTATTTTATCTTCTCCAGTCATCTCAACTAGAACTCCACCTCCACCCTCACCATTGCCATTTCCAGCACAAGCTATTCTCCCTCCTGCCCCATCTAGCTACTTCTCTCATCCAACGATCAGATATCCTCCCCACCTGAATCCTCAGGATACTCTGAAGACTTATGTACCTTCTTACGACCCGTCCAGCCCACAGACTAGCCAGGTACTGTAAAATTATGTGAACCCTCCAAAACAAGTCCTGTGAGGAGTATGTGTCTCCCAGGGCATTTAGACTGGTATCTCACCTGTTCTGATCTTAGGGAAGTCTGGGAGCTTCTATATAACTGAATACAACTTAGCCTGTTCATCATGGTTGAATAAAGGGTGCAGGTTGATCATATTTACTTTCTTTTTCTCTGTCAAACATAAGAAAAGTGCTTTACTGAAAGCATAGGCAGCAACAACACGGCACGTCTTGGTCCTACAGGTTGGGCCACCAGAAGCAAAGCTCCCACTGCAAGGGAACATACACATAGATATTCAGGTAGATTTATAGACTGGCAAGGAAAATAAACTCTAGCAAGTTAGTACTTGCTCTGTTCCATATGCTGATATTTCTTATATCAGTGAGCACAGCACAGACATACAAATTATTTTTTTCTTTTTGTACAGAACATGCTGTAGCAGATGCATTCCTGGCAGCTACATGGATTCAAATGTGTCTGATATTGGAAATTAACATGTTTTTCATTAGTGAAGTAATTTTTGAAGGACTGTGTGCAAAACTGCTTTCCATGATAACATCAGCACACAGTGTTACCATGTGATCTGCACTACAGGATAAACTTGGGTTGAGACTTGGTCTGTCAATTCCTGGAATATGTCCAATGTCAGTGTAATGTAATGCTGCTGTTACTCTTTTAATGCCTTGTCAGAAAGGCTCTTGTGGAGCCCTGTTACTTGTGCTTTAGCGTGTTTCTTTGGAGGAGCCTTGTGTACGTAAACTGAAGAGACAGTGGTCAGGTTTTTCTTCTCCTAAGAGTTAGGTTCCTTTGGAAGGACTTTCTCAACAGGGATGAAGGGGTTGCTATGATAGTATTTTGTTTTGGGCTTAGTTTATTTTGTTTTCCACCAATAATGACAGGCCTTGCAGCATTCATTTTGGTTACAGCAGCAATGGAACTTGAGACTGAATCAAACTTTCTCTGTTGAATAACAGATATGTACCCTTTGGAGTGTGCAGAAGGTCATGGTGGCTATTGTCTCCATGGGCTAATTTCCTGGTGCAGCTGCCTGACTTTCTATATATTTAATTAATTAAAAAAAAAAAAAAGGAAAAAAGTGGGTCCATAAAATCAAAATTTATTTTGAAGAAAGAAATCCTAACTTTGTGGGTTTTGTTGGTTAAAGTATTACTGCAAATTAAACCAAAAAGTGAATGTGTGGATTATGTTGACTTTAGAATACAAATTGGTATCTGCACCAGGATTAAAAGACCTTCAATCCTGTATAGCAGTTTTTCTGAGACTCAGCTGGGAATGTTGCATGCAGGACCTGATTTTAATTTGTGTAAAATTTCCATGAATAACAAAGTCTAATTAAGACACCCATTAAAAGTCCTTAGCGTTAATTCAGTGCGGAAAATCTCAGAGTTCTGTTGGATTTTTTTTTTAACTGATGTCTTAATTAGGCACTATTAAGGGAAAAATTATGCAAATTAAATCAGGCCCTTACTGTTATGCATTTCTTTAATTATTCAGTGCTTGTTTTACTTACATTTTGATTTCTTATATATGTTAAAAGAGCAGATTAGGTGATAATCTCTCTGGATTGTTTCGTGTTCTGCTTTGGATCATTACTGAAAAAAAACTACATCTAAATGAAGCATCTCACTTTCAGTTGAAAAATGTGCTGTCTTATGATTTTAACATTGGGGAGTATATTCATTGAACAGGAGTTATGCTTTCAACTTTTGCCCTTATCTATAGTTGAAAAAATAATCTTTTGACCTTGAAAGATAAAATTTTATTCTGCTGATTTTTTTCAGAATAATAGCAAACTAAGAAGATATATACTCTATAGGGAATAACAGACTCAACTAGCCCAAACTTACTTATTTCATCTCTTTTCATAACCTTTGTGTTGGGGTAATTTTTTAAATTTCATTTGATATTTGGTTTAGTTCCTGACAAGAGGAGTTGGAGTAAATAATACTAAATATTCAATTTCAGGCATCCCTATAATCTATTCACCATAATTTATAATCATCAATCCCTATTGTTAGTGGAATATTTTTAAAAAATAATTCTTCAAAGTTCATCTCTGAGATTTGGTGTTGGGGTAGTTGCTTGCCTAGTCAAAATATCTCTAAATACAATAGTTAAAGTTTGGCTGTTAAATAAGTAAAACAGCAGGATTAATTTTTTGCTTAGGAAAAGAAGAAGCAACTGTCTGTGAAGTTTCAGTTACAAAAGGGAATTGTTCTGATACAATGGCATGCTTTGAGCCAAACCCGTTTTTCTTTTCTAAATAAAACATGAATTTTTATTCAATCAAATTTAATTATTATAAAATGCAAAACTTCATCTGTAGGGATACCACATCAAATTTAATTATACTTTCCCACCTCAAAACATACTAATTTGGATTTCAAAAGGAGAACTATGATGATAGTTGTAATTTAGCTGTAGAAATAGAAAGGATGGATACCCTGACAGCATTTACCTAAAATGAACTGAATATCTTTCAGTAATACGCTAATTTAGATTGTTACAACAAGCAACTGAGATGCCCTGTACTCCCCACAGCAATTTTGAGATTAATTACATTACTGCTGCACTGATTATAGTGAGACAGTCATGCTATTCAATGGAATACTTTAAGTAAAATTAGTTCAAGGATATAGAGCTCTCATAGGTTTCCATGATGGGAAGCACGGAGCAATTTTCTTAACATAATGTTAAATAGTCCAAATTATGTGTGATGAACAGTCAGGAAGTTCAAACAGGCCCTTTGGCTGCAGTGAAAAATGGTTCAACAATGGATGATCCTAAACAAAAGGGAGCTGTTGCTGCCAGTTTCATGAATATCTGCTTTTTATCCCCTGCTCAATATAGAGAATAAACAAACAAATGTACTGAACAGAAGTAGACCTTGTTAGATATAGAGAGCTGGACTTGCCTCAAGCTAGTATTCTGGTAAGTTCCCAGGTTAGGAGAAGCGCTGTGCTTTCCACTGATTTAGAATTTCTGCTAAGCCATTTTTACTATACTTATTTCCAGGCTCTTCTTCTCAGCTAGGTACTCATGTTGCTGGTTGAGATTTTGTGTGTGAGGAGGTATCTGTATTAGGATAGGGTGCAGGTGTCTCTGATACTGATTATTCAATGCAAGTTTAATCATAAACAAATTGATTTATATGTGTCCAATCCACCTATGGTGTTTATCCGCATAAAGCGTGTTGAGGTTTTCAAAGCTACCACAAATTTCCAGCATGTATTTCCAGATGGTTGAATCTTTTGATCTTAGAAAATACTACCTCCTCTGTGTCTGTGTACACAAATAAAGACACACATACACACAAACACATCTGCACACACATGAAATTCATTATTACTCAGGTATGTATGAATAGTATACAGTAACGAAATAAAACTTCCAATGAGCCTGAATAAATTGTCAAGCTCAACATCACTTGTTTGGTTGAAATCAAGTCCATAATCTCCAAACCTAATTCACCATTGAGTTAGGTGGAATAATTTCCTGATCAAGGTGTGGTGAATCACAGAAAAAGGATCAGCAGGTGTGATAAAGGAAATGGTAGCAAAGCAAAGCCTGGTGTCAGTAAGAATTTTTTTCTCTAATGGAACCAAGCAAACAGAAGAAAACAATCTTCCAAGCTCTTTTGTATGTTATTATGAAGGGCACAATTTACCCATAATATTAGCTCAAATGCTGTGATATTTTTTGATGAAATATGCAGTTTTCATCATATGGTAAAACTAAATGAACTTGATAGGGGTTGAGTTTTGGACTGTTTTCTTCTTATAAGAAATGGCTTACATGTGTTGCATGCTACAGGCTGAGTGAACTGCTGCATATTTGATTGCATATTTGACTAAAATTCCTGGGTCTGATAAAACATTCCCTATTGCAGTGGGGGCTAGGTTGCAGCTTTATCTTTTCATTGTTTTTATCTTTGTCTGAAGACAGAAATACCTGACGTGCCTGAGAATAGTTGTTTCTGGAAGCTGATGAGGCCACTTCTTTTCAATTGATTGGGCTATTGAGCCTTTTGTTCACTGAAAGGCACATTCTTCAGGGATGCCAGACAGATGCTTTGTCTTACATTCTCCAATAAAATAACTACAGTCATTTAGTGTTTATGACGGAATCTTATGAGGCTCTCTTTGGACTGGTCAAAATGTTTTCTGTTGGTTCTTGGGAGGGTACTAGCAGAATAAGCTGAAAAAAGCAAAATTGTGTGCATGTGTTTTCTTTGGTATAGCTAGCACCTCTTTTATTTGTTGATGTTTAATAATTTTCAGCTTCTTGAGCAAGTCTTGTAATTTTTAAGAAATTATTGAAGATTTAATGGGGCAAAGTGCAGTTTTCAGTTGTCATTGGGGGGCAAAGAGTGAGAGTCTCCAAGCGGAATGCTATCTACTGACAAGGTGTTCTAAGATTTATTTGCAGTAGTAAATGATTATTTTGCTCTAAATGCGCAAGTCTCCAGAGTGCATGAAATACTATGTAACATAAAGATACCTTTTGAACATTTATCTACAAAGAGAATTCCTTTCCCATGTTTCTGTGACACAAACTTACTCTGTAGTTAAGGCAAATATAAAAGAAAAGCTGAGTTTTTCCTTGTGCTCTACCTGTTGCTCTAACTGCAGCAGCTCTCAGTTTCAGCAGCACTGCATCAAGAGGAAAATTCGTAGATCAGTTCATCAAATGACTGCGACTTAGGCCTCTCTAGATCAAAGTCCACACCTTAACTTCTTCTAGAAGGTAGTACAGAAGGGATGTTGTCCGCCAAGCACTGGTAGCAACATGTATTTTTCTAAAGCTAATTTTTCAGCAGACAGGTAGCTGTGTGTCATACCACTTGTGGGGCATTTCAGAGTGAGGTCTGTGTAAGATATGTTGTCACAGTGAGTTACTCAGATTCTTTATATGTAAACTAGGGAGATTCATTCCTGTGAAAAGTGGAAAGGGGCACTGGAGGAGGGCGAAGTGCATTTCTGTTGCTATCATAGTGTTCAATAGCAGAAAGTGTGGTGTTGATTCATGTGAAACAAATGCTTTATGGAACCCATCAGGTTCAAGCTGCCCTACAGTATTTTCTTCAGTCTCACAGGTGGTACTCTAATAATACCCTTCCCTTATGTTTAGCAGAGTCTCAAAAGCAACAGACGGGTGATAAATTGATGCTATGTGTTTCACACATTTCATGAACTGCCTGCTGTACCATTGAGCTGTGTCTGGTGGGGAAATGACATGGCTATTTGATTTTTAGAGGTAACGGAGCATTAGGGTGCCCTAGACAAAAAGGAGAGGGGGAAAGTTAGAAAAATGAAAGATATTTCTGTTTTCTTTCAGTTACAGATTTTCTAAACTTTCACCACTCTCTTTGGGCACCTAACAGCACAATGAGGTGGGCTCAAAGAGAGAACTTATCAGCTATGATCTCCAGATTCACAGATATGTCTAGTAGACAATTTTTAATGAAAGATATTCAGTATGGGAGCAAGGGATCAAAATATCCAGAACTATACCCCTTGTAACTTAAACAACAAAATTAATTCAATCAGCCTTCTCAAAAGTACACTGCCATAGGGTTTTACAGTGATATAGTTCACCATAATGTTGGAATTTTGCCATTACAGACAGCTGGAATTCTTGAGAAGAGTTTGGTGACAATATTTCCAAATGCATGGTATCCAGTTTGACTAAACCAAATTCACTGGTTGATCACCTGGGTATAATACGGTAACATTGAGAAATGCCAAATTTCTATTATAAACCTATGTTTTGAGATGCAAATATATTACTCTCTAAGAGCTGGAGTAATATTTTTTTTGTTACACCATTAAACTTTTTTTCTGAAACACCTAAGAGTGTGGCTATATCTAGGACATACACAGATTAATATAATTTCTGGCCTTTTAAAATTCTTTGTCTGAAGATGATTTGTACTTAAAATTTCAGGGAAAACTGGATTTTTTTATTTGGAATTCAGAAATATAATTACAAATATTTGGTAAAAATTGAGTGCATATATGAACACCAAGTATATTTGATAATTTAAGCAATAAATAATTCATGTGATTTTTTTAATATATGTGTCAAACACCTATTGCACTTGGATAGCTCATTTGTAGATGCTAGTAGTTTCTATTTCCTTATGGCATCAAAAATATTTTTGTAACACTGAAAGTAGTGAACTACATGACAAAACACTGTCCTAAATTGCAACTGAATTGCTAAGATTAAATATGCTGATATTTAGGCAAGTATGTGCACAGAAGTCTGAAAGGAGGTTGATTAATTGATTATAAATACGTTAGAAAATCCTGTCAGGGAAAAGAGCCACAGTGAATCCTGACTTTAGAAAAGTTCATGTTCATATCTGTCACTGGTTTCTGTTCAGACTTCAGACCTGACAATTAGCATAAAGTGTGCACGGTGCACATCATGAGTTAACCGACAGCCTGATATTGTGAGTTATGTTATAGCTGTGAGAGAAAATACATCTTGTCTTTGGCTTTGGGCACATAAATGAATGAAACTGTGGCAATTCAAGATGGAGTGGAATTTAAAAAGCTGAAAATTGTAACACATCTGAAAATCCAATTAGCATCCAGTCCAAGAGTAGAAAAATGTATGCCTGCATAAATAAGGGCTAAATTTCCCAGACCTTCATTGTGTTTGCTTCTTTTCCTCACAAATTTCCCAATGCACAACTTGTTTATCTAACACAGCTGCCTCTATGGAATTTGCTTGAGGTTTATGCCTCAGGCATCACCTCTGTAAATCCATCACATAGACATATTGATGCCCTATTTGATGGTAACCGTTGATTCTTCACCTGCAATGCATTTGTCAGTAAGACTCTCTCCAGGAAAACTGGAATTAGAATATAGAACTTGATTTGTAAATGGAAAAAATTGATTTGTGTTAAATGTTATACTTTAAGTATTTGCACTTGTAATTCAAGTGGATACTGTCCAAATAGATATGCAGTTTCCGTGCTAAAATATTGTTTGATATAATTGTAAAGATAAAAGGAGAACAGGTCACAGAAGTCCTTTCTAGCTGTCAGTTTTCAGTAAGATTATGAGGGGGCTGTTTCTGACCAGAGGGTTTCTGTTTTTGGACTGAAAACGCATCTCAGACAACTCGAGACACTTGAGAGAGCTGACGTTCATGAGCTTGTACTGCTGTCAATTGCACCATCCAGAATCTAGGCATTTATTTAAAAAGCTTTTAGTTTTGTGTTTCCAAAGATAACCATAAAAGTGTGAATTGAGTATAAAAACTGATGTCAATCTGAAGACAGGCCAAAGCAATAACTCTGAGACAATTATGTGATCTGTTTTTTAGGACTACTTATATGATCTTAAGCTGCAAACTTGTGATAACTTAAATATCAATTTGGTTAACTGCTTCACTGCATGTAAGAAAAACAAATGTGGGTGTTTTGTGAAGGCTTCTTATGAGAGATTTTAACAGAAATTGGTAGAGTATGAGAGTGCTGTTCATATACTCTGTTTTCAAATGTATCACACTTAAAAAAAATCCTGAAGTTTATAGCAAATTTCAAGTGTACCATTTCCTATGACAACCTTTGTCAAAAGGAGGACCTTGATTTACATCTCAAAGACAGCTCTTTTGTTGAAGAAGGATTGTGTTTGTAAACGTCACACGAGGTATGTGCTTACCTACAACTGGATTGCAATTGTATTTGAAATCTAATATGCAGGATGTGAAATCTTGGGGCTGTAAGAATTAAACTTACTGGAGTAACAAGTTTTCTTCTTTTTAAGTTATTTTTATTTTATACTTCAGAGGCTTCTGTTGTGTGTCTAGCAGACCTCAGTGTCACTGTATTGTGCCTGAAGTCAGTTTTACATATGTGACAGATATAGAACCTCTATTTAGGAGGAAATCGGGGGAGTAAAAAAAATAAAGAAATGGAAGCACTTGGTGTGGGGAATCACAAATTGCATCTACTAAAATCAGTGGTAATTCTCTGTGGGTGTCAACAGGACAGGACAGGATTTTACCCTGTATTTGAGTGAAGTAAGGTGATGTACTGCACTGCCATTATGTATCACACAGGGAAGAATTTGATTTAAAAGAGAATGGGGTATCTTTGTTTGAACAAGGATTGAGTTTGTTCATTTGGGCTATACGGATAAGGGCAAAGCTGGGGTTCATGTGAGCCATTAGATTCCTGTTGGCTGGGATTACTACAGTACAATATATGGAATATATTTCTGTAAATCATCATGGTATCTATCCTGTGATCTCCTAATTTATTTTAATTTATTCTAATTTATTTGAGTCTGTCTTTGGAGACAGCTGCTTTTGTAAACCGATTACACTGTCTGTTTAAAACCGAACAATTCATGGAATCTTCTTTCGTAGTTATAATAAAAGGTAATCATTTTGGTAAGAGATTCTCAGTTACTTTTTGATGTCAGCACACCCCATAAGCTAAGTCTGCCTTGTGGTTGCAGGTCAGCAACTCCACCTACAAGCTAACAGATGTAACTGAGAGGTGGCATTCCCTCCAGCAGGCTGCGTGGTGGCATTCCCTCCAGCTGGGCTGCCAGGACAGGAGAAGGGACTTGCCTCTGCAGTAGACTCCCTAGAAGCATAGTGAAAATCCAGTCCAACTTAGTGAGCACTTCTTACTGACAAGAGTTGTGTCTAGGGAGTGACTTTTTCTCATTAAGAGAGTTAGTTTGTTTGCCACTCATAATTAGTGTGCATTTTTGGTCTTGTTTTTCATTTTAAGACTTGTGAATTTAGAGAGATGATATAGTCACCTGTTCAGTGTTCCTATGGACACCATATTGGTTTCCACTTGCACTTACATTTTCTAGTGTTTTCTGATGATGTAGTTTTAGATGTCCTAAACAAGACTCTCCCTTGGGTGCATTTGCAAAGTCTAGTAGATGATACTGCCAGGAAGTTTCTAGTGCCATTAATTTTAAATTTCCTCCTTCTCAATTTCATTCCATTATCCCAAGTATGTATTTCCTGTATTTTCCAAATAATTCCTTCCTCTTCTGTGTGTTTATACTTCTCACATACTTGTGGTAATTGTCTCAGTCCAGTTATTATTTAATTACCGAAGTCATTCTTACCTCTTTTAACCTTTCCTTGGATCAGTTGGATTGTGTCCTTTATCAGTCCACATTTTAAAGTTATCTTATGTTGCCAAGATCCTTCTGATTGAAAGATTCCCAGTATTTCATGTTTGTATGACTCTTTCAAAATACTCGTGACTCATAGAGCGCACAATCAGTTTAAGACAGAAGTTATCAGCCGCTGTTGTAAAAGTTATTTACTATGTGCTAGTTTTTATTGCAAGTTATTTACCATTGGAGGATTTGCGGTCATGCAGCATGTCTAAGGTATGTTTAAGCACAGGATAAACATATATTTACCAGTCAACTTTTCCTTATTCAGACGTGCCTACCTGTAGAAAATATCATATGATGACCTCTACCTGGCAAAAGGTCATATGCAGACAGTATCTGTGAAAGAAGTGTTGTTACTTACTCTTGTAAAAACATAGTTGTTTTACTATGCTCTTGGCATGCAAAGATCCCATTATTAAACACTTCTGTGTTTTTAGTAAGTGGCTTTTAGCCAGATGTTATGATGTGTACATTACAGTGCATCGTATCCAAACCCTCTGCCCTGTTCCCAAATTGTGAATCATTAGTTAACCTTCCAGCGTGAGTAATCTCTGTGGACAACTGTGGTCAAGTCTTGGTTATCCTCCAAGCCAGAGTGGTATGGCATGTGAAAACAGAGGTTTTACATCAGTCGTTTGCTCTTAATACTTCATACATTAGGGTCTGTGCATGGTCAGTTTACTCTTGCTGTCATGGTTCACAGACACTGCATGAGCAGCAAAAATATTTGGAAACATTCTGATGCATGTGCACCCAGAAAGGACGAATACTTTCCAAAAAGTATAGCTACCTAAGTATGGACTACCTATCTGAGAAGGCATGTGCCTAGTGAAAATTCACCGTCTATTTAGAACAGCACATTCCAAAACACAGGTGCTATTATGATGGGCTGTTCTGGAAAACCCTAAGATAGGTAGGTTCCTTAAACACAATGTGTATGTTTCACAAGGCATTCTTTTGGTTTTGTTTTGTAGCCTAACAGCAGTGGTCAAGTAGTAGGGAAAGTGCCTGGCCATTTTACTCCAGTTTTGGCACCCTCTCCCCATCACAGTGCGGTGCGACCTGTGACCCTGACCATGACAGATACTAAACCCATCACTACATCCACTGAAGGTGAGCCATCTTCACCTACAGCAAGCAGTAAGTATTTCTCTAGGAAAAAAAAAATGTCCATCGAAGATTTGAAATTATTTCAAATTGAGGCCAGAAAAAGGCGCCTTTTCCTACTATTTGACCAAGTGGGTGCTCATAATTTTACATGGAGAGCTATCACGATCTGACTGCAAAGCTTTTCCTCCCAAAATTTCAACTGATGGATCATGTTGCATGAACCAAAGTTTGTGACATGACAACCAAAATGAAAGGGAAAAGCCTGCATATTTGACCACCATTCAAGGAAAAGAAAATATGTTTTTTCATCTGAGGTGGACATTGTTAAGACATTGAGAAGCACACCCAGACAGTAAGGTTTTACAATGACCCACAGCTGGCATTCCAAACAGGGGCTGGATAATTTGCTCCTCAATGAACTTTCCTACAGAAATCAAACCTTGTTACTACCCATACTGTATCCGAGCTATGATAATTGCATATTAATATAGGTTGTGTCATTTTTACCAAGAAAACTGTTGTGGCAAAAGAAAATTTTAATTCCTTGTAATTTTTACAAGGTTTGGCAGATCCAATGTTTGTACTGGTTTGGTCTTTTAAAATAGAAAATAACAACTCTAACATCAGTGTTTTAATCTCTTTACTACTATAGGATCATGTTAATTATCCTATTATCTTCAATGGAATTGCAGTTCTAGAAATAGGGAAAATATCTAGACTAATTTCTTCCCTTCAAAGTGTTCATGACCAGTGGTGCAGAATGTTGTTTTTAAACTGTGTTCTGCATTTCTGTTGTCCTTGCACTTTTGGACTTTAGATGGTCAGTTTTACCAGTATTTATCAGAATGGTGAAGATTTTCAGGAGATAATTCCAGATTCTAGGAAAAAACTTAACAGTCTTTAAAAGTATTAGTCTCTTTAGGGTCTGTTACATTAAAAGTACTTCTTCTAGACCTATTTAATATTTGAACTGCAAATTGACTCCCTAACTGCTGGTCTGTCATTAATGGAGACCATAAACTGTATGCTTTTCAGGTGCTACACTACTTTAAAACTTCTCATTAGAATTTGAAGCAGATATAAGGTTCAAAGGTGTAAGATGTGGTACAGTTTTTGTACCTTTTAAGAAGAAGCTGTTGCTCTAAACATTTCCAGCAGAACAGAAAACTGAGAAAACTAAATTCTTGTACAGTTCCAAGTATTCATGGTTTCATTCTACTTTGACATGATTGGGATTGGCCTACATATCTGTCTTAGATGAGGTCAGGGTTTTTGATAAAAATGGCAAAAAGAACACAGTAAATGCCAGAACTGTTTAGGGATGTTTTCTGGTAATATGACATTAATCATCATTTTAGGAAAGAATACTTAATCTGTCCATTGTATTACTACCAAAGGAATGACTTGGACTATATTTTCCAATTAAATCATCACCTAGTTTCTTGTGCAATTCATGGGAACTTGAGTAGCTGATTCCTGCTGCACCTTTAGAACATCTCAGCTTAGATACTTAAAATAAGTCCCCCTCATTCTTCCATAATAGTTTCCAAGTAAAATCTTGCCACTACAGCACATAACTAATAATAAAAAAAAGGTCTAAGTGCAGACTTTATTAGAATGTGGCCATACTGCCTACAAGATAGTGTATACCACCTCACCTGCTCAGGGCGTTATGATTTTCAGAAAACTGCATTAATCTATCTCTTTGGAAAAAGGCTTTTTACACTGGATTGGTAACTGTAAGAGCATAAAAAAGGCAGAAATATAGCTTGCTGATGAAGAAAATAACAATAAATGAGGGATCATGTCCTTCTGTTGTATAAATTATATATTAATATGTATAAACTGTATTAATAGTCGTAATAGGTCTCTCACACAGATTAATAATGTTAACTTAATGGAAAAATAAACACTAGATGTATTTTATTTGGGTGTAGTTTTCTTTTTAGTGACTAATTGATTGGTGCAAAATATATATAGATATGTATTTATATAACTTGGACAAGAAATTGCCACTATTATTCAGAGTGGTGAGTATAAATTGACAAATGATTAGCACTGCTTTTCATTCTGAAGTGCTATAGCAGAATTGTTATTACATGAGAAAAAACATCAGGCTTTAATAACATTTGGGGAACGCTGTAGCCCCCACCATAATTTCCTTTTAATAACTGGTTAACTCTCATGACAGTTTTTCAGTAAACCTGTTTACTGTATATAGAATTTAATTTTTTTTTTCTCATGAATGAATTTTCTTGGTTTTTTTCCATGGGAATTTAATATTGGCAGGCCAGTTTAGTAAGTTTTCTCATCAAGCTTCTCACTCATGCTTGTATGTGTCTGTCCAGTTTTAGTGATTTTGCTACTGAGTCTTTGCCATTTTTCCAGCAAGTTTCCAGGTTGTGATGCTAGAGGTTGCAGTGTTGAAGTTAGTCAGACAACTTAACTACTTTGATAAGTGCCACTAAAAGACGTGAGAAGGCAATGGATTTTAGGAATTAGGGGGAGAGGCCAGACAGGAATTTGTCCTACAGGTGAAGGATGCATTCTCTGTAGCTAATCCCAGCATAACTTGACATTCCATTTCTCCTCAGAAATTTATTTCTTAATTCTGTAGCAGGCAATGAGAGAATTATTTTAGTAGTTCCTCTCAGAAAGTACTTTTTTCTCATGTATGGCAAAGTTGAGTATTTACTATTATTCTGCACAGTAAGAATAAACTCTCTTAGGAAAATATTAATCAGATTACATCCCACTACTGCAAAGATTCATTTCATGCCACATAAGTAAACCAAACTTTTAATGTTATTTTATATAACAGCTGTGTTGGGTTTTCTTGGTATAAGCAGGGCCTTTACAGAAGTGAAAAAAATGTGATCATGAATATTTTCTCTCAGCATTGTAATTTCAGTGATTTCACAGTTGCTTTAGATTGGTATAATAGAAGTTAAAAGTGTGATTAGTTCAGACAAAAACATTATGAGATAATTGGAAAAAATTAATCAAAGGAACTACTATTGGTGAGAGACGTCATTTTGAATTACACATGCAGCTTCCATTGAAGTTTATAGGAATTTATACATGCATTTCCAAATTCGTTCCAGTATTTCTTTTGCTTCCTCTTAAAGGAAAACCAAAGACACATCCTGTATATTGCAAAATCATAACTCTGGATCTCTCATATTTGTTCTGTACCTGCACAAGGTAATAGATACGATAGGTTGGTATTTTTATCAATGTGTTTTGTTCTTCCTTAATCAGCCTACACAGCCTCAGGCACATCCCAAGCCAATCGATATGTGGGACTAAGCCCAAGAGACCCATCCTTCCTACACCAGCAACAGGTGGGCAAGTTTCACATAGGTGTAATGATATAGAGATATTACCTTCCTACATGCTGCCACTGTTATTTTGGATTAGACTGAAATCTTGAGGGTTTCAGTATGTGTGATGTGAAGATGAAGTTTATTCAAAACAAGCTGAACAATTTAAGAAATAACAATTTCTTTGTTTCTTAGATTTGTCCCATTGTAAGGAACTCCTAATCATGTTTCTTTCAATATTTTGTTTTTCAAAAGTCCATGCATTTAGTCTTTAATAGGATTTTAGGAAGCAGAATGACGTGTTTAAGAAACAAATATTAATTTCAAAATAAATTTAAAAAATAAGCAAAATCTTTCAAAGCAAAAAATACAGTTTATTATTTTCAATTTATTTTGTTTCCTTTTCCCTCAGATGTTTAATACATTTCTTCATTTTAGTTTTAGATCAGTTATAAAACCGAATTCTCAAGGCAACACATCATCATTTCTAGTGTAATAGGCTTAAATTGGTCTGCTGATTTCAAATGTGATAAAGCCACGTTTTTGTTGTAGTTTCTTACATCATTTATATTTAAAGTAGCATTTTAAATTTCACATCTCATTAATGCTGTAAATTTAATGCAAATGAAGTGTTTACCCAAACTGTGAAAATATACAGCCGAGATTAATGATGGCATACAAATAAATTAGCTGCAGTCAGTAGCAGGGCCATGCAGATACAGAAATGGTACATTACAAAAATAATTTCAGACCCTTTAGAATTTTAATTTACTTTATGATGTGTGTTTGTGTCCCTCTTAGTTCTTAACAGTAGAGGACTTTGAAATTCATGGCATGTAAAATGTTACAAGGAAAAAAGCTGAATGTGGTAATAAGAGAGGGTGTTAAATAGGCCTTGGTATTTTATGTTCTTCATTTTTTTCTCAGACTTGGGTTGCTGGGTCAGCAGTTTGTCCACATTCTTGTTTCATTTTTCAGTAAAACCTACCTGTTCTACATTGTTGAGATATAGCTGACCCGTGCTTCAGCTGAAACTCCCTATCCATACCCACTCCTAGGGCAAGGTGGCAGTATGTCCATTTTAAAGGTCACCACATGCAGAGTTTAGAGAAAATCATAAAGATGATAATTTATTCAAAATAGCTGATGCTTGCCAACTTTTTTTTTAGCTACTAAGACCTAACTTCAAACATCTGCACACTTTGATGAAAATATGTAATGACTATATGTGTGTTTTCCAGCCAGTAATTTCTCAATAACTTTTCTGGCATATTGTTTTGTTGGTTTTTTTTTTAACCTCTCAGAGATTTTTTATTATGAAATGTGTTATAATTACTATAACACTTTTTTTTTTAAAGTTACACAGCATATTTTTGTTTTTTAAAACACACACAAAACCTCTCTTTTTAACACACCATGAATGTAATTTCTGGAGTTCTTGTGAAGTTTCATATAATATTCTTTGAAACGTCTCTGACATTCTGTTAATTTGGGGATGTGCAATAATTTTTTTCCCCTTTGTACTTTTGGACACAATTTTTTTGGCAGATTGCTCCTGCTTAGGCACACTCCACCTTCTTCCAAGCTCATTGAAAACCTTCTAAACTTCTCATCATGTGCCAGAAAGTAGTAGAAGCATATTTAATTTTTTCCTGGCTGAATTATGACATATGTATTGCTGATGTTTTACATCTTCAATTTTTTTTGTCTTTGCGTAGATCAAAATAGTTTTCAAAATTTCATCAGTGTCTTTGGAACATCAAAGTGAGAGTGATCTTGAAGGTCTTTGATGTTTACATGCAGTGTATCTGACACTCTCTTTTGTAAAACATGTGGCCAAATGGCTTAAAGGGAAGTGAAAACTAAGTTAGATCCACATACGCTTCAGGAACAGAAAAATTATTTATTGCCATTGTGCTAAATCAATGTTCTCCTCTCTAAAGTGCATTGATTCATAACCCCATTATATTAATCCAAGAACATCAATTGGTGGCCAGTGTGCCATATAGTATATTAAAAAATAACAGTGTTTTATTGTCTTTGCTCTTAACCCACTATTCTCTTCCAACGTATGCAATGGACATACCTATGTTTATCTGAGTGTGTTTGTGTGTATGTGTGTATGGATGCCTACACTTATGTAGAAAATTAAGGAGAAGTATGTACAGCGGAAAACATTTGAAAGAACAGAATTCTTTAAGTAGAAAGTTTTTCAGATGGATAAATATCAACATATAAGTATGTATAGGTATGTTTCTAATGAATTTATTATCTTCACTCAGTTCTGAGATTCTGTCATCTCAATATCTCAGAGATGACAGATTATATATTTATATATTTGTAGACACACACACACACGCGCGTACATGCATATTGCAAAGAAAGTAAGATAAAGATTGTCTAAACAACTTTAATAGAGCAAAGGTTATCCTTTGGTAAGGCAGAAATGAGGTTGATTTACTATATGCTTTCATTACTTTACAACAATTTAAAAGAGACCACTCTTCCCCTGGCAGATTTTAAATGCATTTGCTTTAAAGCAACCCATGATGAATGAAAAGAAAAATCAAGGGGTATGTGAAAGAGGGCAATTAATCATTTTGTATTAGTGGAGAGAAGTTTTAAATTAGAAAGCCCATGGTTTTCGTTCCAGAGAGATCTTTTAAACATTCCCTGTACCCTATAATGCACAGTGACCCTTCAAGAATAAATATTGTCACAGGTACCTTTTTTACTTCATTGGAGGAGTCTTTATGAAGATTTATTCTCTCTGGTTATGAGAAATATTGGCATGTACCCTTGAGTACTTTTTGTTGATATTAAAAAGAACCATTATGTAGCCCATTTAAGTTACCATAACCACAATAAATTTATAACTTACACATATATTTTGCAACACACACTCACATGGAGTCCTGACAAAGTGATAGCTTGCTAGAAATTTCAGTAAACAATGAAGCAAGCATGCCCAAAATAAATTTAGATGGGTAGCACTGAATAAAACTTTGAAATATAAAGATAGGGCCATTGGGACAATTTTTTGGCTTTTATTGGTCTGGATACTGTGAAAATGTAATGTTATATCCACTACTTGGCCTGTAACATTGATAGTTAGGAAGACCACCCTCTAATGGGGAATTATAACTATGCAGTCTACTTTCTGATACACTGGTGGATCTTCCCATTACTTTCCTTGAGATGCCAGGTATTTTTATTCTGTGGCAGGAATAATTACAAAAAAACCACGTTGCTTTAGTGGTATGTAGAGAGTCATATCTTGGCATTTTGTTGTAAAAGATTAATATCAGACTTCTCTGTCTGTTAGAAATTGTTAGTGACCACTCATTTTTCTTTTTCTTTTTTTTTTTTTTTTTTTTGATTCAGCATCAGTTTCTGAGAGTTGTTAAGTGTTGGTAACATAACTGCAGGAAGAACATGGGTCAGGGCAAGGGGTGAGGTTGGTCATTGGTGGAAGTATTTTCTGAAGCCAAATCTACTGCTCACTTTTCTTTATCTGTGCTAAGAAACAACTCAACTAAATTAAACAAAAGAAAGGTTGGATAATCTTTGTAATTGTATGGGTGCACATTCAGCCCCCTTCCTGTCCCCCCTCCATCCCAATTTGCATTTATTGGAGATTTGTGGTTTCTAAGCCTAAACAAGAGGAAAAAGCAACAAACCAGCAAACTGAGGAAAGTCAGTCAAATTCAACCTTCTATAAGTGGACACAATTCCTTGACAGATTCTAGTTGTGTCTGTATTCTTTTGGCTAAGTTACTTTAATGGCAATTTTTAACAGAGTCTTAATGATCAGGATTCTCATGGCTGTGTGATGACATTTCTTTAGCCTCCTTGTGTCACTGTTCTTAACTTCACGGATTTGTTATGGTATTGAAATGACGAACACTTAGAGTAAGGTTATGTTGTTTCTGGCTAGAAAGTTGCCAGAAATATTAGTCATATATTTTGCTTGTGTAAACAGTTTAAAAAAATGGATGGATGGATGGATGGATGGATGGATGGATGGATGGATGGATGGATGGATGGATACATAGACTCTTGTATTTATTGCAAGTGCAAATGAATGGGTTCACAAAAAAAAAAGTTTTCTGTTGGAATGGATGAAATAACTGCAAGGTTCTTGTTCTTGACCATTTAATTTTAGTGCACCTCAGGGCCTTTTATGGATGATTCTGTTTTTAATTAGAAAACATACATAAATTGGATAGCTATTAAGGTTATTAAAAATAACCTCTAGAACTTTCCTGTGACCGTGCTAACTAATGCTGGCCCAGTTGCTGAGGAGTTAATGAACTCTTCCAGTCTTTGCACTGATAAACTCAGTGGTATGGTTTTCACTAAAACTTTGCATTTTCTAGGTATGATATAGTGCATTCATGATTTTCACACAGATTTTACAATAATGAGTGAGGCATTTTCAATGTTCATAGTAATAAAGTCTCTACAATTATCAGAAAACCATAGTTAGATTTTTATTTCCTACAAATGCCTTCCCTGACTTGGCAGTAAAGTTGTTCTTATGAGGTGCATCCTTTAATTACTGAACTGCACAGTTCAAAATGTAGCTCTCTTCATAGTGTTAATCATGGAAATTGTGATCTTAAATGTCCACAGAACACAGAGTATTTGTTTACAA
Source organism: Petroica traversi (assembly GCA_025920805.1). NCBI lineage: Eukaryota > Metazoa > Chordata > Aves > Passeriformes > Petroicidae > Petroica > Petroica traversi. Next base: position 7,996,399 of record JAHLSL010013749.1, read on the forward strand.
AATGTTTTGGGTGGATGTTGCTTTTGCATTCAGCAGCAGCCTGAAAGAAGAACACATGCAGACTCCTAAAGAGAACTTGTCAGTAAAGTCAGGAAACAGGTTATCAACACTTAGGCTGTTCTTATTGTGTCTCTTATCATAATTGACAGTTTGACGTAAAACTGGGTCACATGATTGCCAGGGAGGTATGTAAATGGCTAAGAGGTCACCTTTCACATATGCTTGCTGGAAAGGAAACACATTTAAAGGAAGTTTCAGTCAGAACAATGACAATATGCAAATTTTAAGTTTTATGGGTTTTTCTCAACTAACAGAAGCTATAGCAGTCTCCTATTACACTTTCCCAACTACAATTCTACTTTCTCTAGCTATCACAGAAACTTGAAATGAATGTTAGTCTTAGACAGGCATTCTTTAAGTACGAGACTAAAAAAGCTGCTAAAATACTAACCCCTAAAAATTATTCATACTCTGATTAAAGATTGAGCTGTTGGCGGTGAGTTTTCAATGTATGTGTGATTTGCATACTTAAAACGTCACAGGATGGTTGTGCTTGCAAGGTGCTGTTTAAACTGTGAAGACAGCTACAGTAAAATGTAGCACTTGGGTGGGACTTCACATCAGTATGTCTCACAGCTCTGGAAAGTGCAAAACAAAATCAATTTCCTGTCATTTTACAGAATAGAAGCTCTTGGTCTCCTGCTCTGCTTCACACCAGGCCTGTGTCCCCTACCAGGCTTGAGTCCACCTTCCTGAGGTGAATGAAGAAGTTGCACTGCCTCCCAGGAGAAACAGATGCAGTGGGCTTTGTGCTCTCTGCTCCTTCATGAGGGCGGCACTGGGGATGTATTATAGCCATAAGGACAGAGCCTAGGATCCAGGACTAGGAAAATTGCCGGGCTGCCTGTGGGGATTCCTCATCTCCTTCAAGGCTGGGCATCCTTTTCTACTTCAGAATATAGACTCATCCTCTTTCTTTTGTGGTTAGATGGGAGATAAATAAGAAAATCATTGATAATATTTTGAAGACAGGAAGATGTAATCCTAGTGAGGTTCCTGTGGCTTGCCTTGCTAAAAAAACACAGATCTGTGGTCTGAAGGTCAATTCTGTTCAACAGCCTTCTGGGGAAGACTTTTCACCATGTCATATGCCAAATGACATGGTGAAAATCTCATTTATTTTTCATTCATAACATATATTTGAGAAAATTATTAATTTTCTGCAGTTATTAGATATATCCTGAGGACTATTTCTTATGTCCCTCTACTGAGGAATGTAAGTTTTCTCATGTAGCCTTCATGTAGTTTCCTGCCTCTCCTCTTCACACATTCTGCAGAAAAACTCTTTTAGATGGCTTATAGTGGGTGATAAAGACTGTGCCTTCTCATCTCCAGCTAAAACTATGGCATGATTTTAGAGGTACCTAAGTTTCTCTAAGGAGACTTACTAGACAGAAAGCTTTTAGTATGACTCCAGCAATATATAGCACTTGAAATACTGTAATGAAGTGCATTATGTCCCTCCAAAGCTTGGTACTCATGCTAAGGTTGTGCACCCATGCTTTTTCTGCTGATCTGTCTAAACACCCTCTAAGGGCTCCCACTGCTGCTGTGAAAAGAATTCTGTCATCAAGCAGAGCCCAGGCTTACATAGTTCTATTAAATTCTACAGTATTTTTACCCAGAAACCACTCTGTACTTGCACAGGACACAGATCTAGACTTTGGAAGTGATATTTCAGCAGATCTTTCAATAGGACTCACTTGGGAGAGGAAGCTTCATGTAAAAGAGATTTTAAAGAAATGAAATTACAAGGCAGGTTAATTTTTAGGGAGATAGGACAGCTATGTGAGCCTACTGAGGAGTGTGGAGCAGTAGTTTTTAAAGTTGGGAAGGTGTATTCCAGTACAACTAACACAGCCCTGGGCTTGTCACAGAACCAGTTGTCATGCAGACCTTCACCTCTCCAAGCTGTTAGTACTGCAAGCATGGCTCAGTTGGTGCAAGAATGGCACTACAGTGCTAACCATGAGTCTCATGGAGCACGAGACTTCATAAAAATGTTCTTGTACATGCCTACAGCGTAGGTATAAAATGCCTACATTGTTATCTTTGCAGTGTTTAGATATATATGAATGGAGGTACATAGGACTATATATAATAAGGAGCATGTAATTACTAACATTTTTGAAATATGGTTGAAAAGCTTTGTGGTGCTCTCTTAATGATAAATTTAACATATTATTGTATGTGTGGAAGGTTTTCATACAGACTGTGGGAAGAATATAGTGATTTAGTGCAGTGCTAATTTACTAAAATGTAATATATTAGTCTCTTACTGTTTTCCCCAAATGGCAAATGCAATTAGGTTCTATATAGCAAGCTAAGTGCTTGCCAGATTTCTGAGTTAGACCTAAGCGAATATAATGATTTGGTAACACTAAGTTTGTGATTTTAATCAGTGGTTCTAATCAGTCAAAGGGCTTTAATTCAAAGATTTAGGAAGAGGGGAATGGGGGGGAGGGTCTAACCTTTCAGTCTTTGTTTCAGCTGCGAGTTTTTATAGCTAAGCTGTGAATCTTTAAAATACGCATTTATAGTGACAAAGGTGACACAATATATATATCCTTAAGAATAAGGATAACAGAAGAAATATATCCACTGTATATGGAGTAACTGGGCTGACATATTTTGTTATGTTTTCATTATTAAAATCAGGCTTAGGATCCTGTTTTGTACAGCGACTTAATCAAATGTTTACTTACCCATTTCTTTAAACATGTTTAATATATTATTCACAGTTACCTCTAGCAAACTTTTTGACTGCACGTTTCCTTTTCTGGTTAATTTCATGTGGTTTAGTCATGCTTTTAATGGCCTTTAGAAGGCCCCTTGGAGTTCTTTAGATAACAAACAAGAAACAATCCCTATGAAAACATCAAAGACTAACATTTCCATTTCTCAGACCTTAACAGCAGGAAGCTTATGAGTCTAACAGCCAGACAGGGTCAGGTTTGCAATATTGTCTTGTCCTCAGCATTTGTATTTTTCAGGAAAAGACTGCAATAAATTGTGCTCCTGTGAAAACAGTTTATTGTAGTTTGTTTGCTGTAGGCTGTGCTATCTCAAGAATGTGAACATGGATAGAGAAAACGAAAATGCATTGAATGCAATTAAAATCAGCAACATTATCTTCAATTAAGAGTGTATAATCACATATAATAGTACATTTTTATACAATTTATATAAACTTGACTATACAGAGGGTAAAACATATATTTTCTGCAGAAGCCAGATAAACTCACTTTCTTAAACTTAAAAATAAGCAGCATATATTTTCAATAAATCTGCTAGCACTATATGGCAGCTGTTAAATAAACAGAGCTGCAGAGGGTTGCTTGTACAATCTGTGAAGGCAGAATGGATGATTTGAGGATCTGGGAAGAATTTGCTTCAGCTAACATTTAGTACATTCCTTATTTTATTAAAATGCAGTTAAGTATTTTAATTTCTACTTTTCTGAGCCTGAACAAGATTAGATTATTTTATCACCTCTTGCTAAGTAAAACCACTTTCAGTAACACTAGATTAATAAACTGCAGTTACAAAATATCTTTACTCTTCTTAAATAGCACGATAACAACATACAGTTTGTTTAATTTGAGCAAATTTTCTAAAAATTGCATGTCTTCTGAGTTTCATAAAAAGCATGCTAGAAGATATTGATTATATTTTACCTTACTCTATACACATTATGTAGAGCATTGCTTAAAAAGCCATCATAATTATTTCCTTTCTTAAAGTATCGCACTATTGATTATTAACATTTCCTTTTATTCCAGCTCAGTTTGTAATCTAATAATGGCTAATTGTTTTGTGCTACACACTAGTTACTCTTTTGTGCTTTATTAATAGAGGATCATATCAAAGTAGCATTATATTAAACAAGTCTATAGACATTTATTTCTCAAAATAAGTTACTTTTCTTTGTTTTATTTTTTAAAGTTACTTCTTGGGAACGTAAAACTTTTGCCATGTACAGTACTAGTTTGCATGTATTCATTTAAATACTAAAAACTGTAGTATGCTCGATCCATATCTGACTGCTAGGTTTCAATTGACAGCTGAGAATTTGTGACTGGACCATGAATCAAAACGGCAGGCATTTATACCCCAGTGCCAGTGAGGATACATTGGGAATTACTTGGCAAAGGTAACATTTTAATTATTTCCACCCCTACACCACCTCTAAAAACATTGCATAGAGCGACAGTATCTGTTTTAGTGGGCCTCTAGAGGTGTATGTGACAGCAATATGATCAAAATGTGTGTGTAACATTTCTCCAAATCACATTCAGTTTATCTTTCATGTAAGCTGACTTTAAATGATCCCTTGATATAACACCTGAAATAATGTTATACTGTCCTATGCAAAGGGTTTGTGAGTTGAAGGGAATACTGATCTTAGGCTTTAAAAATGTTGTTTGCACTCATATTTTTGGGGCCTTAGTGCTTAAGAGAAAGAAGATGGTGCTGTTAGGGGTATAGATGAGTATAGTAATAAATGGCTGAGGTGGTGCTTGTTTTTGGGCAAAGAATAACTGTATTATTCATCGACACATTTCTTATCAATTGGTTGGTGTAGCTTTAGGTCACTAACATATACCTGAAGGTAAGATATAATACATATAATTTCTCAACTAAATAACAGAATTATTAGGAATTATTTACAAAAAACGTTTCTTTTTAAATGAATAATCTTTCCTGCCCCCCAAAATAAACCTAACAAAAAACTCCATTAACCTTTGGTATATTAATAATTTATTAGATTTTATGTCTCTTGGTTTATAGTGGATTATGGTAACAGCAGAAGGTGTATGTTTATCTAAATAGGCATATAAACAAATTGACATAATTTTGATACATCAGTTTTTGTATGCAGTTTTTCATATACAGGATTATCTGTATCACTCCACTTTTAATGAGGGTTGTGCATGTAAAGCTTGTAGGTTGGGAGCCTATCAGATGAAGTATTACCCACTTACTCATGTAATTATTTCAAATATTTTTTTTAAATTTATGTACACATGAAAATATATGTACTTCTGAATAGTTAGTGTAAGTTGTACAAGAGTGTAATTTATATGTATTATGAAAAAATACCTTTTGATGCATTGGGCTGATGGTAATATGGATTGCTAGAAGTTTGGGGACTTCTGAGAATTGATTTGGAAGGGAAATTACTGAATTTGAAAATTGGTAATGTTTACAATTACGAAGTTTAAATTTTTTTTCCCAATTTTTCTGCAACAGTGTTTTAAATCTGGAAGAATTGTGGTGGCAAAATAAGGCCTTTCTTTCCTTATATATTAGATAATACTGTGGTAAATTAGCTAATTGATTCACCTCATCTCCATCTCCTCAGGGGCTGTGATTCACGTTACAAATCCACATCATGCTGTAATTGCCTGAGTTTTCAATGTACTGCCAATAGTGAATCCAAACTGAGCTTTTATAGCACAGAGGGGACAATTTATTCTTCCACTACAAAGTGGCATTTTTCAGGGCATTGACAGTTGGAACCTGTCTAGGAACATCCTCACACCGTTATAGTCAGTCATCACTCGAGCCTCCGTGAAAGCAATGCCAGTTAAACTTGTGGAAGCACTGTCCTAGTGTTTGCTGAATTCTGTTTTTCAGTACCATCATAAAACACCCTGGCCATAAATTGTGAAAAGAAAGGAAAGGTGGGGGAAAACATTTCTGTGTGATGACCAAGAAAATTTTGGTGGTGAATTGGATCCTCCATGATCCATTCACTGTTATAGGCCAAACTGCTTTGCAGGTCACTCCCAGATTGCTGCCTGCCGCTGCTGCCCTAGCAGCCTAGACAAGCACTGCCAGAAGAGCTTGGACACAAATTCTGTCATGGGCATTTTGTCAGAGGCCAAGGCTATACCATTTGCTCTTGGATTATGCACAGCCTTGAAGGACAAGGAAACAAACAGTTCTGCCTACTTCTGACTTTTAGGTGTTGAGTTTTGAAATCTGACATTCTTCAAATCCCCCAGAAATGAGGAGAAATTATACCTGCACAGGCTAAGGAGCAGCAAGCTCTTCTTACACTAAAACTAACATTAAAAAATAAGAATATATTGCAAAAGTAATTGTCACATGCTGGCAAAGAAATATACCTCAGTCCAGACAAGTTTCTGCAACTCCAAATGGTTTAATAAATGTTTGATTATGTGATTTGCTTAGATAAGCAGTGCTCATTTTCATTGTGCTCATTCTCCCCTTTTACATTAGGATTTTGTGGTCAAGTATACAAATTTTTCAGAAGTATTATTGACCTCAGGCAGGTGAAAAAGTTGACAGTCCCTCAGTGTTATCTTCCCTATCTCTACAGATATCAGGTAGCAGAGGTGGTCAGGTTGAAAGCTTTGTCTTCAATTGTTGGTGAACCATACCTTGGAAATTTGGGAAAAGTAAATGATGCAAACTTTCTGTTATTTAGTGTTCTTTTTCTTATTAATAGCTGCCTATCACATCTCATGGTATGTACAATGCACAGATTTAAATTTTGTTTTGTTTTGTTTTGTTTCCTTATAAAATTCTCTGTCTGTTGACATTTAAAGATTCAGTTATAAGACAGTAGTGGTTTGCATGCAAAGGCTGAACTTTGCAGAAAAGAAGAGAATATGAATAACAAAAAAAAAAGGACCAGCAAGCCAGGAAACTTTAGATCAATGATTCACTGTTTTCTACAAAACCAGAAGACTTGCAGTCTTCTGTAATGATGATAACAAAAAATAGATTAATACTCTGCATAGCTGAGTTAAACATTCTAGTATCTTTAAAGAAAATACTTTTATTAAATATTCTGTGAGCATCCTAAAAGAACCCCATAATAAAATGGAAAAATCACCTCAGTTATTTTGATAAGGTATTTAGAATTAGTAATTACTTTGCTCCTCATACCCAAACCATCTACAGTTCTTGTCTGGATTGATTTGGTTTTTTCATTGCTTACTTAGAAGATTTATGGGACATTTTCTGTCTTTATGTAAGTTTTTATATTTATTTGTAAATGTATTTGATTTGTCTGCTGAACTTTGAATACTATTAAGACACATCAATAGAATCAATTCTCCAGTACTTTTATGATTATTTAGGTATTTTTTTGGGGTACATGTGAAGAAGATACTCAAAACCATTATAAACCTCCAAATCCTTATTTTCTTGATAATGTCAGTTCTGTTTTCCTAGAGACAGAAGATGAGGGAAAGCTGTGAAAATCTGTAAGGCTCATTTAGAAAAATACAGTCTTGGTCACTGTGTGAGGGCAAGAGTGTATGCAAAAAAGGCACCTAAGAAATGAGTGAGAGTGACAAAAGTGGGAGGTGAGGGTGTGTGAGGCTGATAGCCTGAGTTTGATCCTACATCTAAGCCACTCATTACACCACTGATGGTATTTCCAGTATGAATACTCATAAAAGCTTGCATGGTGGGTCTCTCCCAGACCATGTGGAATATTTGCAAGTCTTCCACAGACCGTTAGCAACTTTTCATTGCCAAAGATCACGTTTCAACTCAGCTATTGACAAATGTGTTTTATTTATATTAATTCTTTTAACAATCAGTCTGTGTTAGTTTTATGTGTTAACTGTTTAACATTACCTTTACCATATCCAGGCAAGCGGACTAGGCTAGAATTTTGTGCTTTCATTCTGTTATCTTGACACATCAGCACAGTACAACAGCTGGCTCATTCCTGGAGATGTTGAGGGGAGCTCTGTTCTCAGAGTGCTGAATTTCTTTCTCAGCTGTAGCTGTAGCTGTAGGGGTGTTCAGAATTCCAAGCATTATTCCCCCTGCCCCTTCCCCCTCCCTCTCCCCCTCCCCCAGCACCACAGTGTGTTTGTGATAACAGTGCTGATAAGGAAATCCAATGGGATAATCTGATTTGTCAAAGATGTTGGAGGGGAATTGGGAGTCAGTGCATATTGCTTTTGTAGCACATTATCTTGTGCATGTTCAGTATTGAGAAAACATATAGCTAAAGTTACACAGGCAGCAGCGTGTCTGTGGAAGTACATTTTGGCAAACAGAGACACCTGTTATAGCAGTGGTTCATGCGCTCTGACCTGTGTCCCTCCCGCATTCCTCTCCCCAGCAGTGGTTTGGAATAAAAGTACTGCTTCATTGCAATTTAAAAACAAAAAGCTGACATTTCTTGATTTTAAAAGTATTTACAGAGAGAAAATCTAATGATTTCTTATCTTTATCAAATTAAATTACTAGTTCTAATAGTTTTGCCCAACTCTGTAATGCAGAAAGATGTGCAGAACATTGTTTCCTCTCCATCCAGGCAAACATCTTCTGAACACTTCCTAAGAAATTAGTTGTATTCAAGCCAGACTTGCATGCTGCCATCCCACAGGAAATGGGTCAGCAATCCATTAAGATGCCATTAGATAATCTAATTTGGAACTTAATCTCTAAATTAACCATGCTCCATACTTGAAGCATACTTGAGAGAAAGAAAAAAAGTTTATGTTTGAATCGATAGGGGAGCCGAAGCGTGAAGAAGGCTGTTTGTTTTTTCTGTAGCTGTGGTCACGTCTCAAGCTGTCTGGTAACCAGGAGAAACCAGACATGATGTAATTCCAGATTGAACTTGAACTTCAGGGACTTAGAATGGGGGAACAATGGACCATAGGAATCAATAATGTCCATTTTCCACATGATTATGCTTGGAGCTTTAAGTTAACCTTTATGGGAGAAGCAACAAGAGCTGCAGTGTGACCAAAATGAATGAGTTGATCTAGAAGCAAGATGTTAAAATAAAGAAAACAACTTCAGTAATAATTTCTGAGCAGCTCTGCAGATTCCAGCAGGATTAGAAAAGTTCTTGCTCTGCAGTGAACTGGTTGCCTGTTCTGAGATCTCTTTGTTCACTTAGGTGGGACAAACTTAATCTTATGTTTCCTGTCAGATGATTTTTGGCAGCTGCTAGGGAAGGAGGAGCATATTATAGAGAATTCCCAAGTGTAAACTGTATCTTTAACCCCTTGGTTACTCCAGCTTTCTATTTCTTTATCATCTTACATCCAATTATTTCTTTTGAACCAGTAGAACTGCTTTGTTTGGTTTTGTTTTTTGATTGTTTGTTTGTTTGTTTATTTGGTACAGTTAGGATTGCCTTCCTTATTATTTAGTCATGTTAATTTTATAAACTTGTAGTTATGTTTTTCTAAAGAGCTAAGGTAAAAATTCTAATGGTTTGAAATGGAAATAGTAATATTTGGGAAAAGAAAAGGAATTTCAGGTGTGTAAAGTTGAGAGTCAGTTTTTCATAGGCAACCCGGTGGACTCTGGTAGCCAAGCGCTTGTTCTCCATAGTTTGGCTTGACTTGGTCATAGCCTCCTCTGTGCAAGTGTACAGAAACCCTCTGTTAGCCCTGTTCCTGCCCCAGATTCTCATAAATGAATGGTCCAAAGCACAGCATGGAAATGCACCATTTCTCTGGGCTCTCCTTCTGTTGTGGGTATTCATTGTTAGTAATGGGCTCAGTAGCCTCTTCTCAATATTTATGTACCTTTTAGTGTTACACCATCACAAAAAGGAGTCTACAGGGAATAGAATAAATAGTATTCTTCTAGGAGATTTCCCTTTTCCCTCCAGTGGGCATAAATTGATAGGTCTTTAACTCCTCCATCTGCTAGATGGGTGGTATACGCCTGCTAAACTGTAAAAGTCAGCCTAAACTAACCTGAGATACACTTAATACATCCCTTGAAACAAGTGTGCAACTTGGAGGTAAAATTTGGCAGCTGTTTACCTGTGGATACCAGTTCAGAAGGGTAACAGAAGTACCCCATTAAGTAGATGTTGGAAGGGTGCTTATTCTTTTGGCAGAAATGCAGAAGTGGGAATTTAGCCAGGGCACCGAGGTTAGAGAAATTGTGTTTTCAATGTTCTTATGATCCTAGTAATTTTAAAATGTAAGAGTGCTTGTATCTGTGTGGGCAACAACTTACTAGAGAGATAGATGTGCCTTGCTTGGTGGCTTACTGTAGTCACTTCTTTCAACACAGAAGGTATTGCTACCTTTTCTGTCCAAATACTGACTTGGCAGGATCTGCTCTACCTTCTGTGAGATAGTGAGTTCATGTATATGACAATAAAGCCACAAGAAGGAAATACTGCTTTGGACTTACTTTCTGAATGGTAAAATACTCTAACTCTAATGGTAAATACACAGACGTCTGAAAGAAAGAAAGGTAGTAACTGGTGGAAAATAAGAATCTGAAAGACCTCCACATTTACTCAGGTCAGATTAAATTTATTTTTTATTGCATTTAGTTAATTGTTTAACATTATTATACTCTTTATGTTATTATAACCTTCAAAGTGGACTGTATATACATATAATGTAAGCACTACTTGTGGTCCATTCCAGTAATATTTTAATCAGAGGTTCTTGAAACAGCAATTATTATCTTTAAGAGGAAATCATGGCAGAAATCTTGATTGAATTAACATCTGGAAACTGTAATGGAAAGTGTAATGGAGAATGTTAACCCTGTAGGATGCTTGCAGAATTTTCCTTTGCTGTTTTATTACATTTGAGCAGATAAATACATTATACTTCCTGTGGATAGAGAGGGAATTGATGACTGTATATCATATCTGATAGTCTAGCTACGGTGAAGAGAAAACTGCTAACAATAGTGAAATTACTTAAAAATGTAATGCTTCAGGAAGGTGGTCCTGCAACAAAGACTGATCTGAATCTCACAACAGAATCTCATGGTGCTTCTCATGTAATTTTCTTCAAAACTTAGCCTTGAGCAGTTTTTTTAGAGAAATGCATTTATATTTAAACTTCTATCAGCAAATGGATAACAGATTTCCTCAGGAGCAGTAAGCCGAGTGTGGGGTAGACCTGCTTTATTCCACTCAAACATACAAAGATTTCTGACCTGAAGGAGAGGCCATGTAGGCAGAGACACATCATATTAATGTCTGCAAGGACAACCACCTTGTCTGTGTCCCAGGCAATGGAAAGAATTTTTGCTTCCCTGGTTGAGGTACTTAGTGGACAGAGGCAGAGTATCGCCTCTGGTTTTGTGAAACCAAGTGCTGAACTCTAGCTGGGACGCACACAACCTGCTGGAAGGTATGGTGAAGGAAAAGGCGTTTCCTGCTCATGTGGGCACCCAGGCAGAGTTTGCTTTGCAGCCAGAAATAACTGTCATTCCTACCAGGATGGTCTGCAGAAAAACAGTGGATGGTTTCCATGGCAGAAGACAGCTCTGCAGTATTCAGAAAGGTCCCTTCTGAATAGGCTGGAGGAGGCTAACAGGGAAACCTTGCTCTTCTGGCCAGTCGTTCTGGCTTGAGTTCATGCTGGAGTGCTGGGGACCTACAAAGCCGAGTGTGGCTCATAGGATAGCTGAAAATCCAACTAGATTTGCCATAGATGTAAAGGGAGGTCATGGGAATGGACAACCTCATGAATGCAGCTTAGCAGAGCCTGTATCATGTGTTTGATTAAGCACAGTTGTGTCATAGCTGTTCTTAGGGCTCTGTGCTGCAACTAGGGCTTTTTTCCTCAATGGCTTTTATTCAGATTCTTCTTTTGTCTGGTCCTGGCAACTGGACTGGGGTGCCCTAAGATAGAGTTACATCCAGCTGTAGAGCAATAAGGTTATTTCTAAACTACAATGGGAACTCACCAAGCCTTGAAAGTAATGGCTTAGGAAATGCAAACAAACAGAGGGAATGTTTCTTCCCTGTTCTTCCCAGCTGCCAGGGCAGCAGACTCTGCCCAGTGTGTGCATTTAGACCAGGACTTCAGCCACCTCCAGAAGTGTGGAAGTGGTGGCTCTTCCAGCCCTGCAGGCAGACAATGTGTGCCTATCCTGGTCCCACAGGTGCTCCTCTGCCTGCACCACCAGCTCTGGCAGAAGGCTTGGAGTGAGCGTACAAGGGACTTTGTAATTCCTGTGAGATATGCATGATTTTAACATAGATGACGTGTTACTCATTCTGGATTCATAAGTAGTACTGACAAATTTCTTGCACTCTGCATTTTTTTGCCATGGTCTTAATATAAGATGGGAGACTTGAAGGGTTTAAATAAATACCTGTATTAAGCTGGTAGGTCACATGGCAACAACAGTCATATTAGGAACTTGCTGCAAATTATTTTTCTTGAGCACTTTCCACAGAAATCAAGGTCTCTGTCTGATATTTAAAGTAGCAGATAAAAATTCTGCTGCAAATAGTAACTTGCTTTTAGTCAGCACTGACTTTTTTCCTTCACGCACTGTAGTCACTGGAAGGCTGGCAACTTTAAAACAAAGCAAAAAGTCACAATTGTATTTATCCAATCATTGAAGTGCAGTATAAATCTTCAGAAAAGTAACCTGGAGCCTGTGTGTTTAGCCTTTGCCACAGAAATTTTTTAAATAGAGTGTTGACTTCAAACAAAATTTATATTCTTTTGAGTTAGTGTTGTATTTTTTTTGAAGTCACTAAACACTGTAAATCCTATGTAAGAGGGTAGCAAAGAACTGTGCATTGTAAAACATATATTGAGACAGATCTCAAGCAAACAAATCTGCTTGGCTCTTTATATTCTTTTACTAGTTCTTATTTTTACAAATCTCCATGCTTGGAAGCAATTTGCTTTTTATCCATTATTTCAGAATTTACTTCTTAACATCACTGAAATCCAAAAAGGAAGGAACAAAAAACACATTTTAAAACAAATTGTGAAGGAAGATGAAGAATAAGTTGAAACAATTAAGCCTCTTAAATGAAATTCTGGTATTCAATTCTTCTTTTCTTTTTGGAACATATTCTTTTCATTATATCATCTTGGAAAAATCTTTCATGCATAACAAGGTTTAAGTCTTTATGAGTGCTTCAAGGTTTGTGGTGTAACTGTGATTTTTAAATTTCAAAAGGAGTTTCATCTTCCTCCAATAGTAGATTTTTTTTTTGTAAGAGTCAATAGAATTAAAACAAAAACAAACATTTAAACATATTAACCAATCTTACATTTTGAAAGCAACACATTTTTTTTTTTTAATTTTGGAAAAGGCTAAAACTCTTCAGATTTTTAGGTGTCTTTCATGAATATAACAAACTGAAGAAAAAAACCAAACCAACAGCCTTATTTAATTGTATTTGTACTTCAGGCATTGAAAACATTAAGATATTAATATTTGTTATATTTTCTTCATCTTTTGCCTCCACAATACACATGTTGAAGGCTTAGTCTTCAGATGTGCTAACAGGAAGCTTGTTAGTCTAATCCCAAAATGTAATTCCAAGTAAGCACTTACATTTGTGGTAAACACTAGTGCACAGAAAAGCTCAATACAATGAAATGCAGAGGAAGGATGTGTTTGCCTGTTGTATTTCCAGTGTTGGTATTAGCTCTTTGGCAATGATGACTTAATGATGCTGCTTTTCTTCTGGATAAATGTGACAAAACTTTCTTCAAAGTCATAGAATCATATAGTTTATGATAGTTTGGTTTGGACTTCTGGGTTGCCAAAACTACAGCCAAGGAAAGGGCTGCTCAGGCTGCTGGGTACTGAATGCCAGCAGCTGAGACCTGTCTTTGAGTATCCGTCTTGCAAGTACAGCTGGTTGGTGCCTGGTGAACCTGTGAATGCCACTGGAACTTCAGTTGCTTAGTGACAGAGTGCTTTTGAAATGATAACTTAAGTTCCCAAGTCATTGAATCGTCCTTGAAAATTTTGTCTTTCTCAGAGGCTTGTTGAAAGAAATTCAGTACTCGCTGTTACCCTTGACTCGTGGCTGCTGTTGGCTGCAAGTGTTTAGATGATTGGATCCTGTATTAGCCATGGTTTTGTAGACTGACATTCTCAGGGAACATTTTTTAAAGAAGTGGGCTTTTTGAACACAAAAAGGCCTCTGTTCTTATGGGCTTCCGTGCATCTCAGAGGCACATCTTGGGATGGTGGCAAGATAAACTGCTGTGTTGTAAGAGGGGAGGGAATCTCACTGAATACTGAACCACTGAATCTTTATACTGTATTCCTGAAAAAAGAACACCTGCACCCTTTGGTATGTTTCATTAGGTCTTAAACAATATCCTTTATACTATATACTGTCACTTGTGTGGTTTAGTTTTGTCTGCTCTATATATTTGCATCTGACATTTTGGGGGGTTTTCATAAAAAAACTCAGGAGCCATGCAACTTGCTGCTGAGTTCAACACAATTATTTTTCTTTCAAATAACTCATACTTTCACAAAGAAAACTGGAAAGTAGAATTTGCAAATTTTGTTTCCAGTTTTATCTTATGTAGTTCTATTATTAATGACTGTTAGTTGGACCTTGATTCAAATTCATTGTATACATGTTTAATATATGTTTTTTCTCTCTCTCTCTTTCTCTCTCTCCTTGTCTCTTTCCCCTTTTTAACAGTCCTGGTACCTGGGCTAGCTTGGTTCCTTTCCAAGTATCAAATAGGACACCGATCCTGCCGACAAATGTCCCAAATTATGGTTTGAACATAATTGGAGAGCCTTTCCTTCAAGCAGAAACAAGCAACTGAGGGAAACAAAATTAAAAGCAAAGTTAAAAAAAAAAAAAAAAGAAAGAAAGAAGACAGTATGAGGAAAGAAACTGAAGAAAGAAGAAGAAAAATATAGACCAGCAATTGCAGCTCTTACAATCACTTATTCCCTTATGGTTGAAACTGAAATGATATACAAAGGGTCGATGATATTTCACTGATGGGTAGAATGCAGCTCCTCCTAAGTAGCCTTTGTTATATGAAGTCCGCTGGGAAATAGATGTTCCGTCTCCGACAATATATTTTAACTGACTTTCTAGATGCCTTAATATTTGCATGATAAGCTAGTTCTATTGGTTTAGTATTCTTGTTGTTTACGCATGAGATCACTATTCCTGGTTGTCTCACAAAACAAAGGCTAGGCAGCAACAGCAGAGCTGCAGGAGGACAAGGGCCGTGAGCCAGCCGTTTTCTCAGCAGTCTGATTTCTAAATGTTTTAAAAATAAGCTCTGTAGCCTTTAGTTATCAGTATGGATTTATTAAACTTTGGCCCTTAATTCAGCCTTTCTCTAGTGTGTTATGCAGTTTGAAATTTTCAATCAGTATGAACACACAGGCTCTATGGAAGAACTGCCTCTACGCAGGTAAAAGTGTTATCTTCTCATGCAACAGTAAAAAAAGAAATAGAAAAAAGTGACATTTTCCCCACTAAAGAAACACTTACAGAGGCAAGTGCAATTTAAAAATCATATCTAAGAGGTCATCACTATAAGTCCTTCAGCCCTTGGACTCTAAATTGAGGGGATTTAAAATAAAAATAAAAATTACTTTGAACAAACTTATTTTTCCCCTCAGTTTTTGAGGGCATTAAAAGGCATTAAGTCAAGACAGATCACGTCCTTGAGAATAAGAAATCAATGGAAACACAGCACTTATGTTGGTTTAGCTGCTGCCTCCACAGAGGGGTAGGATTTATTTATTTAAAGTTACTTGTTGCATCAAGAACCCATAGGGTTTACATGTTTCTGTAAAATCTACATCATAGAGACAAAGACATAGGCAAATCCATGTCACAAGGGCAAAGCTTACCGTTTACAAACTGGTAATACCAGGATGGGGATATGTTGTATTTAAATAATGCACTCTTAATGTAAGTCTATTTACAGGGTGCTGTAAACTTGCATGGTGCTTTCAGAAGTTAGCCTTGTTCAACAATTTTCACATATTGACAGAAATATAATGTGCATGGGCAGACATTTTGCCTCTATGTCTCTTTAAAAATTTAAAATACTCTTTCCAGTAATCCTAATTTGCACGAAGATATAATGTCCACATTACGTGCCTTGCCTTGAAATCTAAAAAATGGAAAAAAACAAAAAAAGAAAAAAACTACAAAAAAATTGACATCACTACACTTGTTTTGCTGCATTTATTATAATTTTAAATCTTTACCATTTTTATGACAAAATATTTTGTACTCCAGATGCGAAAAATGTGTGACATCATGGATTTTTTAGACAGTTATACCTTTATCTCACATTTATAAAGCATATCATGGCTGTGTATAGTTGCCGCTTAAGAATTGTAATCGACCAGCAATATTTTCAGTATTTTGGTGTTTTTTCTATTAACCTTTCATGTTTTTCATCTTCCAATTAATATTGGGGGGAGGGGATACAAATTTATACGAATTATGCAATACCAAGTTTTGCCTATGTAGGTAGTGCTTTTAGCTGTATTGGTTATTATAGGTAAGTACACAGATTTAAAAAAGAAAAAAAAGTATGCTTTTTTTGTTTGTTTTAATTGACCAAAGTGGGTACTGCTATTTTTGCAGTGTGATGAGGTCCTTTTCTGTACTGAGAGGTGGACAGGGGATTTTTTTTTATACATACATATATATATATTCTGGGGTGGGTGGGGAGGATTTTTAACACTTTACAGTGTAGCTGTGAAGCAGTGCACCCTTAGCCAGGCAAGGGCTGCAAAGCAACTGTTCTGCCTACTGTGACAAACTTTCAAATCGGTTCCCTCTTTTTAACTTCCCACCTGGGGTGCAAGCTGAAATCATTTCTGGATTTAAAAAATAAATAATGAATTCTGTTGGAGGCAGACTTGACTTGAGGAAATTGTTTTACTTCAAGGTTTTTTCATGAGAAAGAGAGACAGACAGAGAAGGAGGTCAAGACCCACAGTGAGATGAAGCCTTTTCTATTCTGGCAAAGATAGTGCATCCTAAAATGTTCATGTTAGAAAATGTTTTTAGCTCAGAGTAACAAAGATGCTCACTTTGTCTAGGAAATCCATGCACAGGGCCAAAATCTTTCCTGGCATATTTCCACTGACTCCAGTGGACTCTAGAGCTGCTCAAGCAGAGAATTTGCCCCCCTTATCTTGCTTGATATTTTTCCTGTACATAATTCTTTTTTTATATTCCACTCCCCTCTCACCCCGCCACATTTCTTAATTCAGCATTTGAATTACAATTTTCAGCCTGCTTGGGCTATGTGAGAAGTTTGCAGTCTTCTCATAGATCAGATCAGATGGAGAGCTCTGGGGTGTAGTGGAGAAGGAGTTGCTTTATGCAAGGAATTAGACCATGGTGGAAATAAAAGTGTGTTTCCAGTAAAATCCCATTTTGCAGACCATTGATGGGCCTATTGCTGTTGACCTCTTACACACAAGGGATCTTTGCAATGTAGGGCTCAACAAAGGGTGAAGTTTTCATTAAAGCACATTCTTCTATTAGGGTGAGAGCAGAGAAGTGTATAGTTTTGTGGATATGAAAATTCACCCCTTTGCAGTTGTCTCCGTGTTTTGGAGGTTTTCCTACTGTGGAGCAGTCCTAGAGGGGCAGCTCCAGCAGCAGCCACCCCAATGA